>JAODAL010031624.1:0-48160 GCA_025379985.1 Phyllomedusa bahiana
TCCCCTGTCGAAAAACTCAAAAACAAGAAACCAAGGGGGTTTTATACAAAGAAATAAGGTTAATTTTTTAGAGCAAACCAGGGCTACAGGGTTTTTCATAAGACATGAAATCGTAACAAAAACCGGGGGGAAAGGGTTTCCCGTTTAAAAAACCTTTCCGGGTCCCCTGAAGGCGTATACGAGCCATATCTGAGGAGGGTTTAGGAAAAAGGTTTTTAAACCCGGGTAATTTTAAAGGGGTCCCCCCATGAATGGTCCCAACCCCCAAACGTGCGAAAACCCAAAACCGGATGGCTCCCTTACAATTTTTGTAAAGACCCTTTCCCGGAAAAAAAAATGAGGGGATCAAAGTTTTAAGACCCCCACCCCATCCAAAAATTGGGTGAATAATTTGGGGACTTGGCCAGGCCAAAGGGACTTCTCCACCCTAGATCAAAATAAAAGCAAATGGCAGGTTTTCCCCCACAGAAAGGGCCCAAAAAAAGGAATACCGCTTTTTCTACACCAGACCCGGGCTGTACCATTTAAATCTGTTTTGCCCTTTCGGGTTTCATGGGCCCAGCAACCTTTTCAAAAAAGGCACCTAAAAAAGGTTTTCCATCCTTAAATTTTTCCCCAAAGGGGGCCCCGGGCCAGGAATCATTTTACTTAGAGAACGGGACTCACCCCCAAACCCCAAAAAAATGCGCCCTAGGGCTAAGGGAAACCCCCCCAAAAAAACCTTGGGTACATAATAGGGAAGGGGGGGGGGCCCTAAAACCTCAAGGGTTTAAAAAAATTGAAAAATACAAGACGGGGGCCCCAAAACCCCCCAAAAAAAAAAAAACCCGGAAGGGGAAAACTTTTTTAAGGGAAAATTTTTGGGGGAAATTTTTGGCGCTTTAATTTAAACAAATTTTTTCTAAGCTAGCAAATTTTGTTTTAAGGTCCCCAAAGGGGCCCCAAGGCCCGAAAAAAAACGTTTCCCAAAAGTTGAAAAAAAGGCCCCCTTCAGACTCCGGTTTTTGATTACACCGAATTTAAAAAGGTGAAATTTTGTACAGAAAGGATTCGTCCCGATGTTGGGCTGGGAGCAAAATTTTTTCCCAAGAAATAGGGGGAATGACAAACCCATCATAAAAATCAAACAAAGCTCACACCAGCAAAAAAAAAAATTTTAGCCTTAGGAGGGAGTGTTTTGGGCCCTCAAAAATGGGCCCTTGAAGTTCTGAGGTATTATCTTTTTGGGGCCCCCGCTTCAAGTAATTTACCTATTTAACCCCCCTAACGGGATGTCTCAGGCAAAAAGGGAAAAAAGCGAGGGGCACAAGGTTTGGTTTCCTTTCCCTGCAAAAATTTTTAATTTTTCAGTGGAACACAGAGGGGAAAAATTCAGGGGAATGCTGATGGCCTTCGAACCCTTTTTAAAGGGGGCCCAAATTTTTCCCAAACCCCACATTTTTGGGAAAAGAGTGGGGGGGGGGGTATGGGGACAGTGACAGGGGGGAAATTTGACGGCAATAAAAATTTTCCCCCAAAAGTTTCCCCCCCCCTTAAAGCGCCTTAAGGGGGTATCGGGGAGAAGCGTGTCACCGAGAAGCCGGCTGGTGAAGGAAGGGCCCCCAGCAAAAGGTTTTCAGTTAAAAACTATTTTGCTGACACATTCCTTTTGTGTACGGTTCCCCGTCCCTTTGGGCCGGGCGGCCCTTTTTTAGTTTTCAAAGGAAACCCGGGTGGGTTTTGGGCCCCCCCCACCCCCCAGGGGGAGGGCGGGGGGCCCGGCCTATAAAGCCTGGATTACAGGCCTGTGTGGGGTGCTGGGGGTCACCTGAAAGGGAAAAAACCTTGCTGTGGTTAAAAAAGACCAATTTGCTTTTTTTTCCCAGTAAGGGAAAATGCTATGTTACTATCGTCAGCCCCAGCGGCGTTTATTTCTGTTTAGCCTGAAGTTAAGGGTTGTTTTTTGTTTTTTGTTAAGTTCTGCTGAATAAAACCCGGCAGCGCCTGGAACTTGAACTTTATCCGGTCACTGTCTCTGTCTGTGGAAGCCCTGTTGCCTACCTGATGCAAACCTCCACAATAATATATATAATATATATAAAAATAATAATATATATATATTTTATATAATAAATATATATAATATATATAATATATAATTTTATATAGTGAGAAGAACATGCATAGTCTCTTTTTATATGTTTGTATGTAAACTTCTGGCTTCAACTGTGTAAACCTTGCCAATTTTAAGTCAATTAGGATTACCAAAATAATTTATATGTGCCAAATACCAAAATGAGAGATAGAATTTTAAGACATTTTTTAAATTTCTGCAAAGTCAAAAGTTTACATACACTAGGATCACAATGCCTTTAAACAATTTGGAAGAGTCCATATGATTATGTAATGTCTTTGGAAGCTTCTGATATGTTTATTGTCAACATCTGAGTTAATTAGAAACACACCTGTGGATGTATTTTAATGCACACCAGAAACAAACTACTACTACATCATGGGGAAAGTCTAAAGAAATCAGCCAAGATATCAGGATCAGGAAGAGAATTATGGACTTGCACAAGTCTGGATTTTCCTTGGGTGCATTTTCCAGATACATGAAGGTGCCTCGTTCATCTGTACAAACAATTATTATCAAGTACAAACAAGATGAAATGTCCAGCCATTGTACCGCTCAGAAAGGAGATGGGTTATGTGTCTCAAAGATGTGATTTAGTCCGACACATGCATATCAACCTAAGAATAAAAGCAAAAGACCTTGTAAAGATGATGGCGGAAGCTGTTTGTGTCATTATCCACAGTGAAACAAGTACTGTATCAACATGGGATAAAATGCCACTCTGCCAGGAAGAAGCCATTACACTTAAAGAATCATATAAGAGCCAGAATAATGTTTGCAAATGCACTCAGGAACAAATACCTACATTTTTGTAGACATGGCCTGTGTTCTGATGAAACTAAAGTTGAACTGTTTGACCATAATGACTATTGTTACATTTAGAGGAAAAATGGAGAAGCTTGGAAGCCTAAGAACACCATTCCAACTGTTAAACACGGAGGTGGCAGCATCATGTTGTGGGTTGTTTTGCTGCAGGAGGGACTGTTGCACTTCACAAAATAGATGGCTTCATGAGGAAAGAATATTATCTGGCAACACTGAAACAACATCTTACGACAACAGCCAGGACGTTAAAGCTTGGGCGGAAATGGGTCTTACAAATGTGCAATGACACAAAGAATACTGCCAATCTGGTTACAAAGTGGCTTACGGATGACCAAATCAATGTTTTGGAGTAGCTGTCACAAAGCCCTGATCTCAATCCTATTGAAAACTTAGGGGAAAAATTGAAAAGGCAGGTGCAAGCAAAGCGACCTACAAACATGGTTCAGTTACACCTGTGAGAAGCTTGTGGAAGGATAGCCAAAATAGTTGACCCAAGTCATACAGTTTAAGAGCAATGCACCCAAAAACTAATGAAATATATGTAAACTTTTGACTTTGCAGAAATGAAATGCCTTAAAAATTCTCTCTCTCTCTTATTATTCTGGCATTTGGCAAATATAAATAATTTTGGTAATCCTAATTGAATTAAAATGGGAAAGTTTTATTCTGTCTTTTTAGATAGAGTATGTCAACTTCTGGTTTCAACTGTAGTTATAGATAGATATTTTTATAGCCTTATCTATACAAATTTCTATCTGGCTATCTATAGCGGTCATCTATAATGGGATCTAAAGGGATATATAGATACACTTATAGATCACCATATAGATACACCCTATATATACACCTATAGATACTGTAGACCCTTATAGATACCTCCCATTTTCACTTAGAGGTGTACACACTTTTGTTGCCAGATGTTTAGACCAAACTTCCACTCTCTGTGCATATATGTAAACTAAATATATTATGTAATAAATATATTTTTATAATAAATATATAAATGGGAAAAACCAAATCCGAAAACAAAATCTGTGTTAAAAACTGTTCACCATATTTTCTGGTTGGATTCCAGCCTTGCCATTCACTTCAAAAGTACATTTTTATTGTGCGAGTTTACAGTTTATAACGATAGATTTACAGTGGCATTTTGACAGTTTTCAAATCTGAAAATCTTGTCAAAATCCGACTGAAAACCCATGCCATGTAGATATACCCTTATTGCTTCGTACAGAAAGCATGACTGTTTATTTTGACTCTTCTGTTTTGGATAATACATTGAAATTAATTTAGTCAGAGACACTTGATTAGTTTTTACCCTTAATTCCAGTGGCACATGCTTTCTTTTGCAAAATGTTGAATATACTCATATATAAGAAGATAACAGACTTTGATACGATGTAAAAGTAGTCAGTATTTAGCTTGTATAATATGGCATAATGCGGTGTGCACAGGTAAAAGCCACAATATGCCTGCTTTTGAAAGTATGCGCTGGCCAGCATGTACTTTCAACAGCACAATGGCCTTGCCTCCATTTAGTTCAGTATTTTTTGGTGTGTAAGCACCCCAAAGAAGTGACATATATGCACCAGGAGGTGCCTTCACTCCCTGAAATATGGAGGTCTGAACAGGCCCCAAAAGAGAGGTAAAAATAGTGTAGGACCCACCTGCAGTTGAGGTCTCAAAGTTTCGGAGATGGGCTTAAGCAGTTTTGATCAAAAATGTGAACTAAGAACCTCAAAAAAAATTTCATGTATCCTAGGTAGCAGAAATGCTTTTTCAAAAATTCCTATGTCCCCTTTGATAGTTTCTTTAGTTGATAGTGTGCTACTGATATTGGAATGTGTATGTATATTGCTGCCACACCAGTGTGCACCTATGCTCATTTTTTTCAAAAAAAGTTTTTGGGATGTGCAAAACCATATATTGTTTCTTGCTTTTGAAAGTATGCGCTGGCCAGCATGTAGTTTCAACAGCACAATGGCCTTGCCTCCAATTAGTTCAGTATTTTTTGGTGCGTAGGCACCCCAAAGAAGTGACATATATGTGCCAGGAAATATGAGCACTTTACTTAGCACTCAATGAGTGCATTGATTTTACCATATTCGCAAGGCGTACAATTACGCACCAAGCAGACCTGCCAAATAAGCCATATGAGCATACCCTAACAGTATAAATTTTGTGTGCCCTCAAAATAACTCAACACAGCAATCAGTGTCTAAACACTTGGAAACAAGAGTGAGCACACCCCTAAGGGTGCTTCACATGGTGTATTTTTGACCTATTTTTTGGCAGCAATGTCAATGTCAAAAAACGCGTCAAAAATGCACCGTGTGAAAATGGACAAATTGTGCCCAGTTTGCCATTTTGCATCCACGGCGTCATGTGACTCACTTGTGTTACAATGTCTCAGGTGTGAATGAGGAGTAGATGTGTTAAATTTGGTGTTATTGCTTTCACACTCTCTTATACTGGTCACTGGAATTTCAACATGGCATCTCTTGACAACGCAGCCAAAATGATTGGTAGGCGTCTCATAATACAGATGGACAATGACCCAAAACATAAAGCCAAAGCAACCCAAAAGTTTATTAAAAGCAAAGAAGTAGCATATTCTTGACTGGCCAAGTCAGTCACCAGATCTTAATCCAATTGAGCATGCATTTCACTTGTTAAATATTAAACTTCAGACAGAAAATCCCACAAACAACTGAAAACCATTGCAGTAAAAATGAGGAAACATAGCGCCTGGTGATGTCCATGAGTTCAAGACTTCAGGCAGTTATTGCCAACAAAGGGTTTTAAACCAAGTATTAGAAATTAACATTTTATTTACTATTATTTAATTTGTCTAATTACTTTTAGTCCCTAAAAACAGCGTGGCACATGTTAAGGAGCTTAAACTCCTAAACCCTTGATCCAATTTTAATGTGGATACCCTCAAATAAAAGCTGAAAGCTGAAAGCCTGGACTTATGTCCATGTCCATTGTCACTATGACATGAATATGTTTCAGCAAACAGGTACAAAAAATTAAATTTGTGTCAGTGTCCAAATATATATGGACCTAACTGTACACAGTTACACAATTACATAGTTTATAACGCCAAAACATCCATCCAGTTCAGCTGATTGTGCTATAGTGTTGATCCAGAGGAAGGCAAAAACCCCCATGAGGTAGAAGTCAATTGTCCTCATTTCATGGAAAATATTCCTTCCCGACTACAGTCTGACAGAATAAATTCCTGGATCAAAGACCCTTCTCCAGATTCCTAGTCACTTTAACTCATATTATTACACTCTAGAAATGTATCCAGACCCTTTTTGAATTCTGTTAGTGAATTCACCATGACAAGTTTCTCTGGCAGAGAGTTCCACAGTTTCACTTTCCTCAAGACATAGAGGATGCCCCCTCATTTCAGAAACAATCCTGGGTTCAAACAAATCTTGGGAGAGATCTGTATATTGACCTTTAATACATTTAAACATATTTATTATGTCCCCCCAAAACCGTCTTTTCTCCAAACTAAATAATCTTAATCTTGCTAATCTTTCTGGGTATTGCAGTCCACCCAGCCCTTTTATTATTTTTGTTGCCCACCTTTCAACCTGTTCAAGCTCTACAATGTCTTTTTTTTTAACTGGTGCCCAAACCTGTACACGATATTCCATGTGTGCTCTGACCAGAGACTTGCATAGTGGGAGAATGATGTTCTCATCATGTGCATCTATGCCCTTTTGGATACACCCCATAATCCTGTTTTCCTTGGCAGCTGCTACCTGACACTGGTTGCTACATTTAATTTTACTGTCCACTAAGATTCCCAAGTCCTTCTCCATGTCGCTTTTTTCCAGCATTTTTCCATTTAACAAGTGATCATGGAATGGATTTTTCCTTCCCATGTGCATAAGCTTGCATTTATCTGTGTTAAGCCTCATCAATGACCTAGCAACTGCTAAAGCCTCATGCCATTACTCTGTCCTTCTCCTTCTAGATCTGTCCTCTGCCTTTGACACTATCGACCATTCCCTCGTGCTATAAATGCTCTCCTCCCTTGGCATCACAGACTTGGCTCTTTCCTGGATCTCCTCATACCTCACTGAACGGACATTCTGCATCTCTCATTCTCACATCCTCCCCACGGCCACTGTCTGTTTGTGTCCCCCAGGGGACAGTGCTGGGCCCACTACTCTTCTCTCTTTACACTCTTGGCCTTGGTCAGCTCATAGCTGCACATGGCTTTCACTGCCATCTATATGCTGACGACACACAACGCTACATCTCTGTCCCAAATGTTACCTCTCTACTCTCCCGGATCCCAGACTGTCTGTCGTCCATTTCCTCCCACTTTTTCATCCGTCCTACTCCATCCCTCCACCTGATCTCTCTATCTCAGTCAACGGCTGTACACTCTCACCTGTTCCACAAGTCCGCTGCTTTGGGGTAATCTACGACTTCGCTCTGTCTTTCAAACCACACATCCACGCCCTTACTTCTGCCTGCCGCCTAAACCTGAAAAATATCTCTTGCATCTGCTCATTCCTCCCATCTAGCACTCTTGCTCCCCTTCAAACCATTAACAACTCTGCTGCTGGTCTTAACCACCTCTCTCCTCGTTACTCCTCTGCCTCTCCCCTCTGGCATCCCTTCACTGGCTTCCCATTGGCTTCCCATTGTCCAGCAAATTCACTTCAAATTACTAACCATGACCTACAAGGCTCTCCACAGCCTCTCTCCTCCATACATACAATATCTGCCTTAATCTCGAGATACCTCCCGTCACGTAATCTCCGCTCCTCACAGGACCTTATTCTCTGCTCTCCCCTTATCAGCTCCTCACATAATCGTCTCCAAGACTTCTCCCGTGCTTCCACCATACTTTGGAACTCACTGCCCCAACACATCAAACCCTCCTCCACCTTCAGCCGGTTCAAAAGCAACCTGAAAACCCATTTCTTCAGGATTGTCTATAACCTACAATAACCCCGCTGCCACTGTGCTACCCCACAAACATGTCTGCCCCCCACCTTCTGCCTCTTTCCTCTTTGTAGATTGTAAGCCCTCACAGGCAGGGTCCTCCCCCTCTGTTGTGCAAGTTGTAAGTCATTCATCGTTATCATTGTACTCGTTTATAATATGTTATGTATGTAAAACCCCCTTGAATGAACAGCGGAATCAATGAAGCTTTAAAATAAATACTAATAATAATAATAATAATAATAATAATCTGCCACTTCCCTGCTCAGTTCTCCAGCTTTTCCAGATCCCTTTGTAATAGAACATTATCCTCTGTAGTGTTATTTACTTTACAGAGCTTAGTATCATCTGCAAAGATTGATATTCTGCTGTGTAATCTGTAAGGTCATTAACCTCTTATATAGTATACTGGGAAACCGCATACAAATTCTAAGTGGAGCAAAATGTGAAAAAAACTTTCTTGCGCCGTGTTTGTGGGTCTTTTGCTTTATGGCTTTTAATCTTTGGTAAAAATGATGTGTTATCTGTATTCAACAGGTTGATACAAATCTGGCAGCACCAAACATGTACGGTTTTCTATATGCTTTGATACCGTAAAAAAAATTCCAAATATATGCGCGGCGGCACCATTTTCTGCAACCAATAACTTTTTTTGTACTAACACCTATGGACTTGAGTGAGGGTGCATTTCTTGTGGGCTGAAGTATACATTTTATAGGTACCTGATTGGAATACATGTGAGTTTTTTTATCAAATTTATTCCAATTTTAAGGGAATGTGAATTGACCAAAAAACTGCCAAACTTTTGGAGTTTGGCATTTTTTTTTCTTCTATGGTGTTTAGCATATGGGGTAAATTATGTTATATTTTAATAGATTGGACTTTTTGAGATGTGGCAATACCAAATATGATTAACTTTTTATTATTTTAATTTTTTTATTTGCAGAATGAAGAGGGGTGATTTGAACTTTAAATTTTTTATTTTTTTTTACACTTTAAAAAATTATTATTTTGTTTTACTTTAACTTTGAGTCCCCCTAAGGTGCTTCACCACTAGGGGGCACGATCATTGTATATACAATGCATTGCGGTGTACAGAAATGGTGCTTTTATTAATGACTGCCTGGGGCAGGAAGTAGTAAAATATAAAACATGGCAGCAATGGAAGCCTTCACAAGCCTTCTAGCTGCCATGTTCACCAATCAGAACACAGCGATCTCACTGATGAATTCCCGATCGAAATTTGTTTCTCATTGATTTAGATGCAATGGCGTTTATCTAGGCAATAAAAATATGATGTATAATTTATATCCAAAAGTTATATTTTACATCTTATACATTTTTATGAAAAAAAGAAGTTACAAATTAAATAAATACAAACTAAATCAACACAAATAACTATATTTTTGAATGCTGGGTTTTTATGTTTCCTAATATGTACTGAAATAGTCCTAATGTGTGCTAGTGGTTCTTCGGCATTACCCCTGATGACCTAATTTTCATTATAATGCAAAACTTAGACTTAAAGGTGTGCAGATGTAGTAACGAAAGATTGGAGTACTTTTACATAGCAGAGAAATCCAAGAACACATTTTAGCATTTGTGTTCACAACTTAAGTAGCATGGAATAACAATATATCTATTGTACCATAATGCCTACTAAATACTATGTTCAATTTATCCATTTGAAAGTAAAATTACTTAAAAAATCCTCTTGATCCTTATGACCTTGTTTGTGCTAAATATGGGACAATCTGTAAAAAAATGCATGGTTTTATACTCTGTGGGTTTAAATTATATGCCAAATAGCTTCAAAAGACATTTTAATTGCTAAAATGAAAATACGACACACATCAAAGAATCTTTATTTTCTTCATGCTGATGCCTACTTAGCTTTTTTGCATATCCATTTAAAGCTGTTAGACTTTATCCTTACTATGGCACCCCTTGAATATCTCTCCTTTTAATGCCTTTAATAATAAAACCCATATATGGAATAAAGGCAAATTAAAATGTTAAACTTCAAAACAAATCCGCAAAACCTTATGTTAAACCTAATGTGTAATAATATTTAAAACATGAAACTTTAGTAATTTATAACACTTGTAAAGGTTGTGAATTTCAAAGCATTCTGTGGTACCTTTGAAAGCATCTGTATATAAAAAACCCTCCACAATGTGTTCTATTAGGGATATTTTCATTTAAAGTTATCATATTTTAAAAATACATAAATAAGACTTGCAATACATTGTTCTTATATTTAATGATCATGTTATATCTCATGTTAGCAATGTTCTATGTCCAGACTTGGTTACATGAAAACTTTTAAAGTAAGCAAACATACTATAACAATGAGGAAAACTGGAACACATGTATGTGCTAATTAGTATTGGTGCAAGGTCTTGAATTACAAGTTTCAGGAAAGTCTTCTGTTTTGGCCAAATAAAGGAGACCATGAGCAGCCATTCAATCCTGTAAGACAGTAACTATTTTAAGACTTAGACATACATGAAACTTGGCACGTCGAGGTTGCTTTTTGCATCTTTTTTTCCAGTGAAAAATGTGCATAAATATTTGGAAGTGGTGAATAATACATGGCACCTAAGGTTCGTAGTGCCTCACACCTGTGTTTGGCGTGCCACGGAATTTTGCAGCATTAGTAATGCGCCAAACATGCATTAGTAACGCACCAAATGTGTGTTTGCCATGCAGCAATAGCCGGCACACCACAGGTCTTGCTGAGACTTGTGGTGCAACATTCAAGATCACTACCATAGTTTCTGTTCACTGGCATACTATGCTATCAGCTTTTATTTTATTTTTAGCTTGCTGTGATGTGTTTGTAATAACTGATAAAACTACGCTAACTCTGTAAATACATGATTGAGAATGGGATTTATGGTAGATGCTGTATTGGTTTAACTAATTTATAGTATTTAATTTTAAATTAATTATATAAATCTTAAATACATTGTATAGGAGATAATTTTATATTTTTGAGATATTATATAATTTATTATGAAATGTATATAATTTAATTTTAGATTCTTTGATAATTATCATAAATTACTTTTTATTATTATACTGGTATAAGTGGAGAAATAAAGGACATTTTTTGCTCTAATGGCAAATCTAGTTCCATTACGACTGTTCAGGAAGACCACATTGAAATATGTCACGTACACACCAGCACCTGACGTGTGGGCCACTGTAATTGAGTTGATTTATTTCCACTCAGTTCCATTTGCACTTACCTCTCACTCAGGTGGCAAATAAAGCATAAATCACCCAAAAAAATGTTCCACTGCCACCACCTTCCTCAATAATCAAAAAGAAAAAGGAAATCGGAAGGAAGGACTCCGATATGCAAATATCACTTACCAACAATTGCAAGGTTATCTCACTGTTCTCCAGTAGCTACAGGTTAAAACAGTTTTTCAAAGTTATGGGTTTGAGCAAACAAGGTCTAACTTATGAAAATTTTATATTTTTAATAGAAAAAACTTACAGTGCTTACGTAGAATACAAAAATACAATGATATACAGTTGAAACTAGAAGTTTACATATACTACAGTATATATAAAAAAGACACATATGCATGTTTTTCTCACTATCTGACATGATATCAGAATAAACCTTACCCGATTTAGGTAAATTAGGATTACCAAATTTTTTTATATTTGCCAAATGCCAAAATAATGAGAGATAATTTTAAAGCATTTTTATTACTTTCTGCAAAGTTTACATACATTTCATTAGTATTTGGTAGCATTGCCCTTAACTGTATGACTTGGGTCAAAAATATTAGATATCCTTTTTAAAGCTTCTCACAATAGTTGGTAAGAATTTTGGCCCATTGCTCCTGACAGAACTCGTGTAACTGTTTGAGGCCGCTTTACTTGCACCTGCCTTTTCAGCTTTGCCCATAAATTTTCAATATGATTGATATCAGGGCTTTGTGCTGACCACTCCAAAACATTGACTTGGTTATCCTTGAGCCATTTTGTAACCAGTTTGGCAGTATGCTTAGGATCATTGTCCACTGGAAGACCTATTTCCACACAAGCTTTAACTTTCTGGCTGATGTCTTGAGATGTTGCTTCAGTATTGCCTCATAATCTTCTTTCCTCATGATGCCATCTATATTTTGAAGTGCACCAGTGCCTACTGCAGCAAAACAACCCCACAACATGATGCTGCCACCCTCATGTTTCACAGTTGGGATGATGGTCTTAGGCTTTCAAGCGTCTCACTTTTTCTTCCAAATGTAACAATGGTCATTATAACCAAACAGTTCAATTTTAGTTTCATCAGACCACAGGACATGTCTCTTAAAATGTAGGTTTTTGTTCCTGTGTACATTTGTAAACATTAATTTGGCTTTTATATGTTTCTTTTGGAGTAATGGCTTCTCCCTGGCAGAGTGGCCTCTCAGCCCATGTTGATATTGTCACGTCAAGGGAGGTGCAGTGCACCCTAACTGGAACCCAGCCCACTGTCCCTGCCTGCTTGACGTGCTGCCCTAGGCGGCAGACGGCAACTGGGCGACAGTCCCTGCTCTGCCTAAGTGCTGGGGACGTGAGGAAGTAGAAAAGTCAGACAATCTGGGTAAATACAAAATCAGGAACGCAAAAGCCACAAATCAGAACCAGAGGGATAAACGTAAACAAGCCGAGGTCAAGAGCCAAACGGGTGCGAGGTACAAAAACAGGAGACAAGCCGAAGTCAGGAGAACAGGCCGGGGTCAGGTATACAGAAAAGCAAACAAAAGTAACAAGGTAGCCAGGAATATCACAGGCATTGCCCTCAGCCTTCAGGGAGTTTAAATGGGATTCCTGGTTACCGCCCCTGTAGCTGATTGGAGCAGCCTCCAGCTTCTCCCATTGGCTGGTGCGACATGTCCCCTGTCAGGAGTGGCTGGGCGTCTGTCACTCACAGAGCTGTCAGCAGCATGTGCATCAGGGTGGGGTTGCGAATCAGCTGCTGCAGCCTGTTGATCCCTACAGCCTGAGCACAGCTTAGCCCTGACAGATATAGTACTCGTTTCACTGTAGATAATGACACAATCTTACCAGCATCTGCCAGCATCTTCACAAGGTATTTTGCTTTTGTTCTTGTGTTAATATGCACGTGTCAGACCAATGCACGTTCATCTCTGAGACACATAACCCATCTCCTTCCTGAGCGGAATGAAGCTGGACATTCCCATCTTGTTTGTACTTGCATATGGTTGTTTGTACAGATGAATGAGGTACCTTCAGGTATCTGAAAATTGCACCCAAGGATGATCCAGACTTGTGCTAGTACACATTTCTTTTCCTGTTATCTTGGCTGGTTTCATTAGACTTACCCATGATGTTACACACAGAAGCAGTGTGTTTCTGGTGTGTTTTAAAATATATCCACTGGTTCGTCTCTAAGACATGACATCATCCTATGGGTTGTCCCAAATTGTTTTAAGGTATTGTAATCCTAGTGTATGTAAACTTTTGACTTTGCTGAAAGTAATAAAAATGCCTTAAAAAATTTTATCTGCATTCCCACTGCATCCCATAATATCAGCCTTCATGAGAATAGTGCTATCTTCTCCAAAGAGGGATTTACCAACCACCATTAGGTCTCACACCTTATAATTTCAAACATATAGGAATTAACACCCATTCACCTGAAGTAACTATCACTATACTTGTTTGACCCCTCTATCATTTTCAATCTGTAAGAAAGGACATTATCCCCAAAAAAGAAAACAATTGTAAATTAAAAAAAACAGAGAGAGCCATTATTTCTGGAGGGTTGTCAGATTTGCATAGTATCTGTGGGTATGGTCATAAAAATAAAGTGTGTGGCTATGAAATAGGGATTATGTGCCAAAAAAGTAATGAAAAGGTAGGTCTTAGTAGGCAGGTTTAAGCTGGTATTCAAATAGTTATCCTTAAGATATTTAATTAAAACAAGAAAAACAACTTTATCTAGCCATTGTTTTTATTAATACACAGTACACTAGGAATACAGGTTGTTTATTGTCGGGGGTGGCAAAACAATCTGGGGACTTTTTTGTTAATGGTCCTAGAAAATTAGGTAATGGGATATTACAACAATCATACCACATTCCAGTCATCACATATATAAACAAATGTGTATTATCAGTGATTAGAAATGGAGAGCCAAAAACCAACCAATAAGGGACTAGGCAGTCTAGAATACCTTTAGATAAGTAACACCAACTAATAAAATTCTCTTTTAAAAATAATGAACAATTTAATTTACTATCTCTATTACTACATCAGGGCTAAGTGCTTTAGGCAAGGTCAACAGCAAATTGTTAAATACTAGAAATTAAAAACATTTAAAACTTGAAAATAATAGAGAAGTCACTTAACCCTATATTTTCTCAGACAACTACACTTTTTGTTTTAGTTTCTAAGAGACTGCAAAGAGTGAATCCCCCTCCCACAAGGGAGATTGGTTTTCATTCAGCCATGCCATGTTATGACTTAAACATTCTGTTGCATCTGTTTCCCCCATGCATCTCTCAAAAATCATTGTTTTTTTTTTTAAGTTGGGGTCTCTAAAATGTTATAATTTTTTTCTAGAGACTAGTCTAGGGGAGCCATATACATAGTATGAATGATTACTAGATTGTTGACAATTTTAGTGATTATACTGTGCAGTAGAGGTAAACAACAAAATCCCATAACCATAATGGCTAATATTGTAACTCCAAAGCTACGAATACAATTGCAATGATTTGACCCCATCTTCTAAACAAAACTCTCAGCCAGATAAAAAATGTCACTTATTCCGGCATTCTCAGTTCGTTAGTAAGAGATGTAATTTTCCTCAGAACTCTATTAATGCTTTTTTCCCCCTGGGGTTTTATTCTTGGCCATATATGTGCAATATATTGTATTAATCATTTTGCAAAACTCTCCTTTTTTCAGCATATCAAATACCATTCTGTTTTGGAAAGTCATGGATGAAGTGGGTCTGAGTTGTTTAACAATTCCCTTGACCGCATCCTTAGTGTAGTTAATAAACCTCTGTTCATTATAGTACAGATAGACTCAAACCCTGCTGCTATCTAATTACAGACTTTAAATTCATCTGAGACTCCTCATGGCACTCCAATGGCATCTATGTAAACATGAGGGTGATGATCTCTTTTTCTGGCTTCATGGGTGGATGGATGGATGAATGATATGGGCATTTGGGAAGGATGGAAAATTATTCCTGACGCCGAATGACTTTTTTCCCGGTTTATTCATAGGAATCCTGTGTCATATATTTTTAATGTTTACATAGCTCCATTATTCTCAGCAATAATTTAAGTCTTTTTGGACTTGGATAGTGGTTATTGTTTAACGATATCTTTGGGCCATCCGGAGAAAAAACTGTTCATTAAGACAATAGTACCACTCTCTATCTATACAGATTTTTCTCTGCCCCCATATCAATGCATCTTGAACAATTTGATAGCACTACTTTTTGTTTATTCCAGATGGGGGATCGTATGAATGTTAAAAATCTCATTTTATCTCTGTGGCGATTTTACAACATCTTTCATCTTACATTCATGCAATGCACTCACTTGTACTCATACACTCCTGTCTTGCATGCTTGAACTCAGACGCTGTGAATCCAGGGACTTACCAGAACCTGTACTGTAGGATAATAGGCTCTGGGGAAGCACAAATGTCTATAATCTTCTTCTGATGTCACTAAGTTGTTCTCCTCTTTTTCTCTTCTTCTTGTAACTTTATTCTTCTTGTAAATTTTTCAGAATGTTAAAAGGAAGCTGTGTCAAACTGTGTTAGCTTCTACTCAGCCAATAAAGCCTCTATAAACCCCCATAGATCCCCATCTACATTTGAGTCATGGTGCCTACAGGAGGTCTTTAAAATGCACTTACGATCAAAGATTTACGTTCTGCTTACTTCTAAAGATACCTTGGTCAAACTCACATTTCAAAGGGGTTTGGAGCATGAACTATCTACAGAATTTACTCCTGAAGATTGGAGCAAAACCTTCTTAATACACAAAACCTCTGTTTCCACTTGATTGCAAGAACGTAATTATAAAATTCTGTCTAGGTGGTACAGAGTCCCAACGCTGCTGAAATCTCTTTACCCAACGGTCTCTGATAAATGCTGGCATTGTGATTTGAAATTGGACAACATGTCTCTTATCTGGTGGAGATGCCCCCATCGTCAACATTTTTGGTGGAAAGTTATAGAAATTATTCACCTAGTGACTGATATTCACTTAGATATTAAAACGTCTACACTTTTACGCTTTGATATCCTATTATCTACCAATACTTTAAAATACCATCTTATCTCTTTTCTGTTAAATACGGCTAAAGCCTTAATTCCGAGACTATGACACTCCAGTTCCTGCCCATCCAGCACCGACTGGTTTAGAGAGATTCATTTTCTCCATCCTATGTAAGAGCTCTGCAACAATTCCAGAGAGGCTGGTCATAAATACCTTCAGGCCTGGGGGGAGTGTATCTCCTTTTGAAATTCTGAGCAGTATGACATGTACACTTAAACCTCTCTCTCCTCTTTCCTGTTTAACTTTCTATTCTCGGGCGTACACATACTTTATGTCTGTGGATTGATGTCGGCAGAACGTTTTTTTCTTGTTCTCTTTAAACATGTTAGTATATATTTATATATATATATATATAATATATTATATATATATATATATATTATATATATGTAATATATACATATATGATATAATATATAATGTGTTATATTATATAATATATATATATATATATATATATATATATATATATATATATATATATATATATATATATATATATAATATATATTGTGGGGGTTAGAATCATGAACAGATAGGCAGCATATGCTTAAACAGACAGAGACAGTGACACGGATGTAAAAGGCCAAGTCCACTGCCTGGGTTTATTCAGCAAGTACAAAAAAAAACAGAGGCCTTGAACCTCAGGCAAAACATAAATGAAACACTTGCTCAGCTGAGCACTTACGAAACACAGGATTCCTTTCTAGACTCACACAGTCTGTAGATCCCAGTATACCAGAGGCCCACCAGAGACAAACATAGGCCTGTAGGCCCAGACTTTATATAGCCTGATACCAGCCTCACCTGGGAGTGGCCTCCCACCCAACACTTGGCCACTCCAGGAAAAACTGACCCTGACTAAGCATAACCACTTATACTAAGGCATGTCAGTATAACACATGGTGTTACTGACACACAAAACCATCAGCTTTCTTTCACCGAGCTCAGGCACCTGGGTGACATGCATCTACCCAAATACTCCACAAAGCTGCATAGGAGAGTACTCTAGGGGAAATATATCTTCCCTCAACAACTCCACCTGTCACTGTCTCACATACTCTCCCCATCTGTTAAAACCTGTGGGGTTGGGCACAGTTAGGCATCATGCAGTGCGTTCCAGCATTACCCTGAAGTTTCCCTGCTCTATGTTCCAATGTAAACATAAAGTTTTGCAATGTCAGAAACCACCTCGTTAATCTAGTGTTCCTTTCTTTTGCCTGATACATGCAAATTAACGGAGAGTGGTCCATGAGTAACCAGAAGTGATGACCCAGTAAATGATATCTGAGGACTTTAGGCTCCATTAAATGGGTTAAGCTCTCACGCTCAACAATACTGTAGTTTTTTTCAGTGGGAAAGAGCTTTCTACTTCGATATGGGATGAGATGCTCTTCCCAATCTATCTCCTGTGTAAGTACTGCACCGAGTACCAAGTCAGATGCATTGGTATGCACAACAAATTCTTTTTTAAAGTTAGGGGTGGCCTGTTATAACACCTGGAAAGCGCTCTCTCGGTTCCAAGTGACCATGACGGGCTTACTGTGCCGGGTCATATCTGTTAAGGGTGCTGCTATACTTGCAAATTCCAGAATGGATCTCCAATAATACCCAATAATACCCCGCAATACCTAGGATAGCTCTCACCTGCCTTTTTGTTGTGGGTTGGGGCCAGTTCTGTATAGCCTGCTCTGTATTGATATGAGGCTTTATAACACTCCTACCTATTATATACCCCAGATACCATGCTTCTTCTAGACCCAAGGCACACTTCTTATGGTTTACTGTTAGTACTGCTTCTCTAAGGGAATTAAGCACAGCCTGTATCTTGGGTAGATGACTGTCCCAGTCCTAAATATAATTATGTCATCTACATAGTCCGACGCATAATGCTGATGGGGCTTGAGGATGATATCCATTAACCAAAAGGTAGGCAGACATATTGGTACAAACCATCTGGGGTAGTGAAAGCTGTCTTCTCTTTGGCCCTATCGGTAAGGGGAACCTGCAAATAGCCTTTTGTTAGGCCTATGGTAGAGAAGTGCCTGGCATGACCTAGTCTCTCCATTAATTCATCTACCCTTGGCATCAGGTATGCATCAAACTTTGACACCTCATTCAGCTTCTGGAAATCATTACAGAAGCATAAGGAGCCATCCGGTTTCGGTATCAGCACAATAGGGCTTGACCATTTGCTCCTAGATAGTGTTGAGCGTGTTATTATAGACAAAGTTGAAATCGGCATGGTTTTTATGTTGATCAGATTTTTTCGATCACGCGATAATTTAGGTTAAAATCTGCGCATAATCTATTAATATCGCGCCATTTTCTGCGCTTCCTGTAATTTTGCCGGCCAGCAAATCAGCTTAGAGAATAGAGCAGGGTGAAAAATCACATGACCTCGTTTTACATAGAACAGCCCTTCCTGTTCATGATCAGTGTGTGTCTGTGTATCAGAAGAGCAGGACGTGTGCTCGGTCTCTCTCAAAACTGCTCAGCGAAACTGTTCTCTTTGTACACACAGAGAACTATGCTTTTAGCTGTGAACATTAGAATTTATGTAGAGTAGAGATTTTCAGTGTTTAGTTACTTAGGCTGAGAATTTTAAAGGAGCATCTAGCGCTGTACAGCTGCGGGAGGGGGGGGGGGGGCGAACATAGACAGACAGACTGGCAAGCAGGCAGGTTTTTGAAAGGAGAGTGGATAATTGTGCAGCCCAGACTCTGCTTTGACCCTACATTGAAATGGGTTTTTATTAACAGTCTTTGGCCAGTTTTTGGTGAAATATTAGCTTGTATTTTGTGCAGCCTGTACTTATGTTAGGATACAGATCTTTTCTAGTAACTGCAGGTGTATTTGATAGGTGCAAAACCCACCTTTTATTATCTGTACACGATTTAATTAGGTTTTTTTTCACTTGGCGCAGCTCAGTTTTGTTCAAAGACCCACTTTGTTCTTTCAATAGGATACAGAACTTTTCTAGTCACCGCAGGTGTAATTATAGGTGTAAAAGCCACGTTTTATTATCCGTACACAATTTAATTAGGTTTAGTTCACTTTGGCGCAGCCCAGTTTTGTTAAACGACCCATCTTGTACGGATATTACCATACAGAAATTTTCTAGTAATTGCAGGTGTATTTTATAGGTGCAAAAATCACCTATTATAAACAGTACACAATTTAAATCCATGTTTTTCAATTTGGCGCAGCCCAGCTTTGTCCAAAGACCCACTTTGTACTCACAATAGGATACAGAACTTTTCTAGTCACCGCAGGTGTATTTCATAGGTGCAAAAACCATATATTATTAACAGTACACAATTTAATTCCGTGTTTTTCACTTTGGCGCAGCCCAGCTTTGTTCAAAGACCCACTTTGTACGTACAATAGGATACAGAACTTTTCTAGTATTTCATAGTGGCTGAGAAATCATATTTATAATTTTTTTGGGGTCATGTTGCTGTGAGATACAGCTATAATCATGGTCCTTTGGAGGCATTTCTCCCTCACAATTTTTAATAGTGGCTGAGAAGTCATTTTTATAATTTTTTGGGTCATGCTGCTTTGAAATGCAGCAATACTACAGGTCCTATTCTAAAAAATGTTGTTTCTAACATACATTTGTTCTTCACAATTGTCAAGAGTGGCTCAAGGGTAATGGGGCTGTCAAAAACAGGAATAGGTAGGACACTGTTAATGGACACATATTGCAAAATGACTTGTTTTTGCAAGATCTTTAAAATAGCTTGCAATTCCTATAGTGAGACAACCCATTTAATACAATTAAAAAAAAATTGAAACAAAGTCGTGGTGGGATTCCATCCTATTTTAAAAATGTGTTTTCTAGAATTAAAGTACTAAAAAACTTGTATGTACAAAATATCTGATACAAATATTCCTCTGAATTGTACAAGGGAGGTACAGGAAGACTTGAACAGATGTAGGTTGCCCAGGACAGGTATAGTCAATGTCCAGTTCAACTAAAATTGTGGTTAAAAGACTCCTTGTTCTGGCACTTTTTTAATCTGTGGGTCAGACAGGTTTAATAGTCATGCTGCGGTCCAGGACAGATAAAGTCAATGTCCAGTTCAACTAAAATGGTGGTTGAAAGACTCCTTTTCCCGGCACTTTTTAAATGTGGGGGTCATGAGGGTTTGGGGCTCATGCTGTGGCCCAGGACAGTTCTAGTCAATGTCCAGTTCAACTAAAATGGTGGTTGAAAGACTCCTTTTTCCGGCACTTTTTAAATTTGTGGGTCATGCAGGTTTGGGGCTCATGCTGTGGCCCAGGACAGATATAGTTAGTGTCCAGTTCAACTAAAATGGTGGTTGAAAGACTCCATTTTCTGGCACTTTTTAATCTGTGGGGAAGAAAGGTTTAATGGTCAACTGCGGTCCAGGACAGGCATAGTCAATGTCCAGTTCAACTAAAATGGTGGTTCAAAGACTCCTTTTTCAGGCACTTTTTAATCTGTGGATCAGACAGGTTTACTGGTCATAGTGCGGTACAGGACAGATATAGTCAATGTCCAGTTCAACTAAAATGGTGGATAAAAGACTCCTTTTTCCGGCACTTTTTAAATCTGGGGGTCATGCAGGTTTGGAGCTCATGCTGTGGCCCAGGACAGGTATAGTCAATGTCCAGTTCAACTAAAATGGTGGTTAAGAGACTCCTTTTTCCGGCACTTTTTAAATTTGTTGGTCATGCAGGTTTGGGGCTCATACTGTGGCCCAGGATAGATATAGTCAATGTCCAGTTCAACTAAAATGGTGGTTGAAAGACTCCTTTTTCTGGCACTTTTTAAATTTGTGGGTCATGCAGGTTTGGGGCTCATGCTGTGGCCCAGGACAGATATAGTCAATGTCCAGTTCAAATCGGTGGTTGAAAGACTCCTTTTTCCGGAACTATTTAGTCTGTGGGCAAGACAGGTTTAATGGTCATACTGCGGACCAGGACAGGCATAGTCAATGTCCAGTTCAGCTAAAATGGTGGTTGAAAGACTCCTTTTTCCGGCACTTTTTAATCTGTGGGTCAGACAGATTTAATGGTCATACTGCAGTCCAGACAGGCATAGTCAATGTCCATTTCAACTAATGTGGGGTTCAAAGACTCTTTTTCCGGCACTTTTTAATCTGGGGTCAGCAGGTTTATGGTCATGCTGTGGCCAGACAGTATAGTCAATGTACCATTTCAACTAAAATGGGGTTGAAAGATTCCTTTTTTCCGGCACTTTTTAATTGTGGGTCAGCAGGTTTAATGGTCTTTCTTGTGGTCAGGACAGATATAGTTAATGTCCAGTTCAACTAAAATGGTGGTTAGAAAGACTCCTTTTTCCGGCACTTTTTAAATCTGTGGGTAATGCAGGTATTGGTCATACTGTGGTCCAGGACAGATAAGTCAATGTCCAGTTCAACTAAAATGGTGGTTGAAAGATCCTTTTTCCGGCACTTTTTAATTTTGTGGGTCAGCGGGTTATGGGTCATGCTGCGGCCAGACGGGATTAGTCAATGTCCAGTTCAACTAAAGTGGTGGTTGAAAGATCCTTTTTCTGGCATTTTTAATCCTAGTGGTCATGCAGGTTTGGGTCATGCGTGGCCCAGGACAGATATAGTCAATGTCCAGTTCACAAAATGGTGGTTGAAAGACTCCTTTTTCCGGCACTTTTTAATCTGTGGTCATGCAGGTTAATGGTCATGCTGCGTCCAGGACAGGATAGTCAATGTCCAGTTCAAGTAAAATGGTGGGTTGAAAGACTCCTTTTTCCGGCACTTTTTAATCCTGTGGTCAGACAGGTTTTAAGGGTCATACTGCGGTCCAGGACGGGTATAGTCAATGTCCAGTTCAACTAAAGTGGTGGTTCAAAGACTCATTTTTCCGGACATTTTTAATCTGGGGGTGTCAGCAGGTTTAATGGTCATACTGTGGTCACGAACAGGTATAGTCAATGTCCAGTTCAAGTAAAATGAGGTTAAAGACTACCTTTGGCACTTTTTAATTAGTGGGCCAGGCAGGTTTAAGGTCATGCGCGGCCCCAGGACAGATATAGTCAATGTCCAGTTCAAAAAATGGTGGTTAAAAAGCCCTTTTTTTCCGGGCACTTTTTAACTGTTGTCATGCAGGTTTAAGGGCCCCATGCTGCGGTCCAGGACAGATATGTCAATGTCCAGTTCAACTAAAAGGGGGTTAAAAGCCCCCTTTTGCCGGCACTTTTTAAAACTGTTTTTCAGCAGGTTTTTAAGGGTCATCTGGGGTCCGGGACAGATATAGTCAATGTCCATTTTCAACAAAAAGGTGGTTAAAAGACTCCTTTTTCCGGGCCTTTTTTTAACTGTGTGTCTTTCAGGTTTAACGGTAAAATTGCTCTTCCTACGGGATAGTAAAATGTCCATTCAAGTAAAATGATGGTTCAAATAATACCCCCTTCGGGCACTTTTTAATTTGTGGGCCAGGAAGGTTTAAGGGTCATGCTGTGGTACAAGACAGGGATAGTGAATGATCTGTGATTTTCTTTCTGTGGCTTTTATAACCTAAGTGTGTTTCCTAAGATGTAGCACGTATCCATTTGACTGTTGTGGATGTTAATTCCAGCTTCTCCAGCCCTGTTTGGGTGTAAGAATGAAGGTGTTGTTCCTCTCCCATAGACTTTAATGGTCATCGGCGATAATCTATTATTGACTATCGGAAATCGTCTTGATTAGTGTTGAGCGATTATTATCTACAAAGTTGAAATCGGCACGGTATTTACGTTGATCAGATTTTTTAGATCAAGCGATAATGTAGGTTAAAATCTGTGCATAATCTATTAATATCGCGCCATTTTCGGCGCTTCCTGTCATTTTGGCGGCCAGCAAATCAGCTTACAGAATAGAGCAGGGTGAGATGTGTGTGCAACGTCATGACTGGGATGTGTATGGTTGCAATTGGCTGGAAAAATCACATTACCTCGTTTTACATAGAACAGCCCTTCCTGTTCATGATCAGTGTTTGTCAGTATCTCAAAGCAGTAGGACGTGCGCTCTGCCTCTGTACAAACAGCTCAGCAAAATTATTCTATTTGTTCACAGAGACAGCTCTACTTTTAGCTGTCATCCTTAGAATTTAGTTAGATCAGAGATTTGCAGATTTTAGGTAGTTAGACAGAGAATTTTAAAGGAGCATCTACCGCTGTAAAGTCACGGTGGGGAACGGAGGGAGGTGAGGGGGGGCGCGGGCGAACACAGACAAGCTCTCTAAAGAATACTGGATATTGTGCAACCAGACTTAGTGTAGACATTGCATTGCAATAGCTTTATTATATCAGACTTCTGTTGAAATATTACTTGGATATATTACTTGGATATTGGGCAATTTTGCCCAGTCCAGCTTTGTTGATAGAGCCACCTTGCAGTTAAATTTGAATCCAGCAATTTTGTTGTCACCACAGGTGAATTGATAGGTGCCAAAAATACCTTTTATTATCCGTATACATTTCAGATACGTGTTTTTTCACTTTGGCACAGGCCAGCTTTGTTGATAGAGCCACCTTGCAGTTAAATTTGAATCCAGCAATTTTGTAGTCACCACAGGTGAATTGATAGTTGCCAAAAATACCTTTTATTATCCGTATACATTTCAGATACGTGTTTTTTTCACTTTGGTGCAGGCCAGCTTTGTTGATAGAGCCACCTTGCAGTTAAATTT
Source organism: Phyllomedusa bahiana (assembly GCA_025379985.1). Classification (NCBI taxonomy): domain Eukaryota; kingdom Metazoa; phylum Chordata; class Amphibia; order Anura; family Hylidae; genus Phyllomedusa; species Phyllomedusa bahiana. The sequence goes on from JAODAL010031624.1 coordinate 23,931, forward strand.
GAATCCAGCAATTTTGTAGTCACCACAGGTGTATTGATAGGTGCCAAAAATACCTTTTATTATCCGTATACATTTCAGATACGTGTTTTTTCACTTTTGCCTAGTCCAGCTTTGTTTATAGAACCACCTTGCAGTTAAATTTGCTGTACAAAATAGCATAGTGCCACTTTGTGATCTGTGGGTCAAACAGGTTTATGGGTCATGCTTTGGTACAGGACAGGTATAGTCAATGTCCAGTGAAACTAAAATGGTGGTTCAAAGACTCCTTTTTGCGGCACTTTTTAAATCTAGGGAACCATGCAGGTTTGGGGCTTATGCTGTGACCCAGGACAGGTATAGTCAATGTCCAGTTCAACTAAAATGGTGGTTGAAAGACTCCTATTTCCGGCACTTTTTAATCTGTGGGTCAGACAGGTTTAATGGTCATTCTGCGGTACAGGACAGATATAGTTAATGTCCAGTTCAACTAAAATGGTGGTTCAAAGACTCCTTTTCCCAACACTTTTTAATTTGGGGGTCAGACAGGTTTAATGGTCATACTGCGTTCAAGGACAGGCATAGTCAATGTCCAGTTCAACTAAAATGGTGGTTGAAAGACTCCTTTTCCCAGCACTTTTTAATCTGTGGGTCAGACAGGTTTAATGGTCATACTGTGGTACAGAACAGGTATAGTCAATGTCCAGTTCAACTAAAATGGTGGTTGAAAGACTCCTTTTCCCAGCACTTTTTAATCTGTGGGTCAGACAGGTTTAATGGTCATACTGCAGTACAGGACAGATATAGTTAATGTCCAGTTCAACTAAAATGGTGGTTGAAAGACTCCTTTTTCCGGCACTTTTTAATCTGGGGTCATGCAGGTTTGGGGCTCATGCTGCGTTCCAGGACAGGGATATTCAATGTCCAGTTCAAGTAAAATGATGGTTCAAATCATACTGCCTTCTGGCACTTTTTAATTTGTGGGTTATGCAGGTTTAAGGGTCATGCTGTGGTGCAAGACAGGGATAGTGAATGGTCTGTGAGTTTTTTTCTGTGGCTTTTATAACCTAAGTGTGTTGCCTAAGATGTAGCATGTATCCATTTGACTGTTGTGGATGTTAATTCCAGCTTCTCCATCCCTCTTTGGGTGTAAGAATGAAGGTGTTGTTCCCCTCCCATAGACTTTAAAGGAGTTGTCTTGCTTCAGAGTTTCAGAGAATGCATGAATGAAATACTCTGTCACTTCCTGGTTCAGACTGACTCATTTGCATACAGCTCCATGCTTCTACAGCTCCATGCTGTGCTGTGCTTTCAGATGCTAATTAGATCAGATTAGCTTCTCAAACTACTAACAGGACTTCTTATCTGATCCCCAAAACAAAAGCCCTAATTACAGTTCTGTTTATTTTACATAAATCAAGCTTTTTACTGCTGAGCAGCATAGGACACCTGTGTGATGACATCACTCACTGTTATCTCATTGAACAAACAGCAGGGGGAGAATTGTTTACAGGTCAGTTACTGAGGGAACTGAAATAGCCAGGGAGGTCATAAATTCACTTGTATCTCCTTAGGGAAAACAGAGGAACAAAGAAATATATTTGGAAAATGTCTTTATTTTGTGTTCCCTACAATTTGAAAGCTATTCTTTGTAGCGAGACAACCCCTTTAATGGTCATCGGCGATAATCTATTATCGACTATCGGATATCTTATTGATAATTGCCGATATCGACTATCGACCCGATGACGATAGTCAACGTAATCGCTCATCACTAGTCTTGATAATTGCTGATATCGACTATCGACCCGATGACCCGCTCATCACTACTCCTGGACTCCTTAATCACCCTGAGGTCCAACATTTTTTCATCTTCTCATATATAGCTCGTCTGCGAGCTTCTGGGACCCTGTAAGGTTAAGCTTTACCCCTGGTTTAGTCATAATGTCTTGTTTTATGACATTCGTACACCGTGAAAATACATCTGAATTAAGTTGTAAAAATTCCCTGATCTCTTGTTTCTGGGATTTGAACAGGAACTCTGATACATACACCTCTAGAATGACACTATAAGGGGCTCACACAGCAATCAGAGTCGCTCTGTCCTTCCATGGCTTAATCAAATTAATGTGGTAAAACTACTATTGTTTATATCTACCGGGCTGGCATACTTTACAATTTACATCTCCCACCTTTTCGATTATTTAATAAGGCCCTTGTAATTTCACCAGGAATTTACTTTCTAGTGTGAGCATCAACACTAATACTCAATCCCCAGGACTGAAGTTGGCAGGTCTGTTATATACTCTATTTTGGGCTTCCTGTGCCTGCTGTCAATGTTCCCTAACAATGGGCATGACTGCAGCAATACAGTCATGCTTTAGGGAGATGTGTTCAACAACACTACTGTAAGGGGTGAACTCATGCTCCCAAGTTTCCTTAGCTATATCAAGAAGCCCCCATGGATGTATAGAACAACTCAAATGGAGAGAACCCAGTGGACGATTGTGGAACCTCATGGAATGCAAAACATTAACTATAACAGTAAACAGTCCTAGTCCTTCCCACCCTTACTGACCACCCTCTTAAGCATATTTTTTAGCATCTTGTTGAATCTCTCAACAAGACCATCTGCCTGTGGGTAATGCACAGGTGTATGCAAGTGCTTGATATCCAACAATTTACACCATTTCTTCATGACCTTCGACATAAAGAGGGTTCCTTGATCTGTGAGGATTTCTTTTGGTATACCGGTATGGGAGAATATCTAGGATAGTTCTTTTGCAATACCTTTGGATCAGGTATTTTGCAAAGGAACTGCCTCCAGGCAACGTGTGGCATAAGTTAACATCACCAATATATATTGATGACCCCTGACAGACTTTACTAAGGGGCGGACTAGATTGATAGCAATCCTCTCAAACAGAATCTGTATGATGGGTAATGGCACGAGAGGACTGCAGTAATAGGGCATCGGAGCCATTAACTGACACTCTGGGCAAGACTCACAGTACTGCCACAAAAACATGGACCCTTGGCCAAAAAAATGTTGGATGATGCGCTCATTGGTCTTTTCACTTCTTAAATGAGCACCTAGCAGATGCTTATGCGGAAGGTCTAAGACCATTCTTCAATAGGACTGTGGTACCACCAGCTGTTCCACAATCTTCCCTGGGCCTTGTTGACCTGATATAACAGCTCTTGATTGACTTCCATGTGTGGAAACACTGTATCTCATTTTCCTTGGCTTTCCCCAGGTGAGATCTCAGAGCTGAGCAGGTCGAAAATTATCACGGGAGACACCCAAGTCAGGCATAGCAGCCATCATTTCTTGCTCCTCAATCTCACCTGCTAGTCCTTCTAGGGTAAAACTATCACAATTTTCTGAGATATGAGACAATCTTACCAGATATTCCAGACAATGGGGTTGGAGCGTCAAGGAGGTATTGCTTGTAATAAGTCCTCGGTATCTCTCAATGAGATTTTCCACATTCTTGGTATTGCCTTGTCCAACCCAGCGCTGGACCTCTGGGGGCAGACAGTGGATAAACTTGTCCAGGACCATCTTTTTCACCATCTGGACAGACATAGACACCTCAAGCTGTAGCCACTTTTTCACCAGGTGGAAAAGCTAGGTCAAGAAGTGATAAAATGAAAAACATGGCGGCGATGGAAGTCTTCACTAGGCTTCCAGCTGCCATGTCAACTGATCAGGACCATGCAATCTCGTGATGGAGGTCCCAATCAGAGAGATGAACGGTGTGTAGGGTTAAAACAGCATGGGATGGAGCCATCTGTCAGCTGTAATTAGCAGCCAGCTTACCAACACTAGCTCCTTGCCAACACTATGATGTATTCATACGTCAAATGTCATTCTGATTGCTGCTTGGTTAGGGATCGTTTTGTTGCAAAAGGTGTTTCACAATCAAATTCCACTTTATATTCTTCCATAATAAATGTATCTTTTTAGGTTTTTTTTCCAATTATCTTTCAAATTCTTGGAAGGCAATCTTCAATAAAACATAGCTTTTATTAACCCTTAATTGTAAAAGATATGTGTACATATTCAGTATAAGTAAAACAATTTATCCAGAGCTGTATCAATCAAATTCAAATACTCTGTGGTGTTTGTTAACCAATCTTAGTGCTGCTGTACACCTGTTACAGAGCACAAATATAGTGCATTCATAAAAGTATAAGGTCCTACCTGATCTAATGTCCTTTAGTGGAGTCTCTGTGACAATAAGGAGGCACAGACACTGGACCTCTTAACATGCCCTATGGGCAAAAGGTGTGTCTTCTGGCAATGGATGACTTGCATTCCAGGCTCCATAGTACTTGCGTCACTTCCTCCGCGTCAATTCCGGCAGTGTGTCTCCATGTCTAAACTGTCAATTTAATCCAGTGCGGTTTACTTCCGAGCAGCCAGCACACCAGAGCTACATCTAGGAGTGTGGGACCATACGTCCGGACCTCCGTTGCCTTTTTTGATTTACCCTTGCATATTATGCATGCCTATAACTAGGTAACAATCATTTTAAGGATGGATACATATTATGTGTTGGGCTGAATAATATTATAACTTAACCTATACTGTATATTGTTTAATTATTTTCGCAGATTAAACTACCTACTCAGGTTCTCTGAGGAAGCAGAGGTAGGTGCAGAAACATGTCGGGACATTGCTTCAATATCACATTTTGTACTAGGGCATAATAGGGGTCAGTAAGAATATGACCTTATTGGGATGAGGGCTCTGTGATGTTGGGAGGTAGGGCTTAGGCTAGCCCTGAATAGGACGTAAGATCTGGTAGGACTTTATTCTTTCCTGAATGGACTATATTTGTGCTCTGTAACGGGTGCACTGCAGTACTAAGATTGGTTAACAAACACCACAGAGTATTTGAATTTGATTGATACAGCTCTGGATTGTTTTACTTATATGGAATATGTACTGTGGGGACTAGCGGTCACAGAGGCAGGCACAAGCGGGTAGGTTGCAACAAAAATATAGGGTTTTATTTTTTACCGGCAAAACAAACAGCAGTAATAACATAAAGTCTATTGCAGCAGGCTTACTTCAGCCGTATAACACACAGCAAAACAAAGGTTAAGTCCAGCATCAAGAAAGGAAAACATACATGTACTCCACCGTGTGACTGGTGAACTTCCTTGGTTGAAGACCCACAGGCCTGTTTCAGGGGTCTGTAGCCGACTCCTCTCTCCTGCTCAGCACTCTCTGGAGACAAGTGCTTCCAAACACTCTTTTAGCATCAGGTTAACTCTCTCACCTGGTCTCTTCCTGCACAGGCTTTAAAGGCCTAGGGATACCAGTAAAGCCTGGACCGGAGGGGTGAACGGCCTCCCACCCACGCTACAGCCGTTTAGAAAAAACAGCCCAATAAAGCTGCACAGCAGCTATACTAAAATACACAATCATCTAAGTAACCTATGGTTACTTACTGTAACTATACTGCTGTTTTTCCCCCACCAAGGTCCGGTTCCTTGGTGGGCCCCACTAGTGTAGTTCTCCTGCTGTCCTTCAGACTTTTGAAAATGCCGGGATGTAACACTGGTCTGGCTTCCCTGGAACTTCCCTACTATTTGCAGCATCCTACCCGGCACATATCTTCCATTCACTATCTTTCCTGCTGGTTGCTTACACCCCCCACCCCCCCTCTGCCCAAGGCCAGGGGACTGGGCACTTGAACTCGCCAAACAGTGGAGTCTTGACAAGGCGTCAGCATTTATATGATGTTTCCCCGCCCTGTGAATTTAAAATCCTGTAGTGCCAGGAACCATCTTGTCATCCTTGCGTTATTGCCCTTGTTTCGGTACATCCACTGTAACGGGGCATGATCTGTCACCAACCTGAATTTTCTCCCTGCCAGATAATACCGCAAGGACTCCAAAGCCCACTTTATCGCCAGACACTCCCTTTCTACGATGCAATAGTTCCTTTCACAGGATGTAAGCTTCCTACTCAAATATGTAATGGGGTGTTCCTCACCATTCACCTCCTGTGACATGACTGCACCCAACCCCACCTCTGAGGCGCCTGTCTGGATAACAAACTCCTTAGTGAAGTCTGGTGCCACTAATACTGGCTGGCTAAAGAGGGCTTTTTTCAGGGCCTGAAATGATTTATCTGCCTCCTCAGACCATTTCACCATCACTGCCTTCCTCCCTTTTGTTAGGTCGGTCAGCAGTGCTGCAACTGAAGCGAAGTTCGGCACGGCAACTGAACGCTCTCACCTGCTTTTTTGTAAGGGGTTGTGGCCACATCTGAATTGCCTCTACTTTGTTTATTTGGGGTCTTATTGTGCCCCTACCCACAATATACCCCAAGAATCGGGCTTCTTCCAGCGCAATGGCGCATTTTTCAGGGTTAGCTATAAACCCTGCCTCCCTTAGTGAGTTGAGAACTGCCTGTAGCTTGCTGAGATGGGACTCCCAGTCAGTACTGAAAATGAAAAAATCATCTAGATAGGCAGATGCGTACCTGGTATGGGGTTTTAGAATCTTATCCATTGCCCTCTGAAATGTAGCTGGGGCCCCCTGTAACCCGAAAGGCATCCTGGTGTAGTGGAACAGCCCATCTGGAGTGGAGAAGGCAGTTTTCTCTTTGGCCTCTTCTGACAGGGGAATCTGCCAGTAACCTTTAGTAAGGTCCAGTGTTGTAATGTACCTGGCTGACCCCAGTCTTTCAATCAGTTCATCCACCCGGGGCATCGGATAGGAATCCCACTTAGATACCTCATTGAGTCGGCGGAAATCGTTGCAGAACCGCCAAGTCCCATTTGGCTTAGGCACCAACACAATGGGGCTAGACCACCCGCTTTTGGACTCTTCAATGATGCCCAGGGCCAACATGCGCCTTACTTCCTCAGAGACTGCCTGTCTCCGAGCTTCTGGGATTCGGTAGGGTTTGACATGAACTTTTACCCCAGGGTCTGTACATATCTCATGCTGTACCACATCTGTAGTGCCTGGAAGGTCAGTGAAGATGTCCCTGTTACGCTGTAACAACTCCCAGGTCTCCTGTCTTTGATGTTTGGACAGGGCGTCCCCTATGACAACCTTCCTAATATCTGACTGTGCTTCCACTTGGGCTGTCAGGGACACTACCAGGGCCTCTCTGTCATGCCACGGCTTTATTAAATTTATGTGGTAAGTTGAAAAGGTTTTCTTTTCCCTGCTGATGTATTATTATAATTTACCTCTCCAACTCTCTCTAACCGAGCTTCATAAGTCACCTGCTAGTGTTGAGGATTACGTTGGCTATCTACATCGCATACGATAGTCGGGTCCACCATCGATAAGGTATATTTTTTCGATTGTGCACAGTCGATTATGGCGATGACCATTAAAGTCCTATGGGCGAGCAAAAACACCTTCATGTTGCAGTCTTACACCCAAACGGGCTGGAGAAGCGGAATTAACATCCACAACAGTCAAATGGTATATGGTGGACAACATCTAGGCAACAAACTTTAGGTTATAAAACGACCACAGAAAAAAAACACACAAACACAAACCAATCACTAAACCCTGTCTTGTACCACACATGACCCTTAAAACCGGCATCACCCATCTAATTAAAAAGTGCCACAAGGCAGTATGATTTGAACCATCATCCTTACTTGAACCTGGACATTGAATATCCCTGTCCTGGAATGCAGCTGAGCCCCCAAACCTGCCATGACCCCCAGATTTAAAGTGCCGGAAAAGTGAGTACTTTCAACCACCCATTTTAAGTTTCCTGGACATTGACTATACCTGTCCTGGGCCCACAGCATGAGCCCCAACCTGCATGGACCCCAAATTTAAAAAGGTGCCGGAAAAAGGAGTCTTTCATTCAAAGCCACCATTTATAGTTTCACTGACATGCTATACCTGTCCTGGCCACGCATGAACCTCCTAACCTGCATAACCCCCAGAGTATTAAGAAAGTGCCGAAAAATGTGAGTCCTTTTCGAACCACCATTTTCAGTTTCACATTGACAATACCTGTCCCTGGGGCCACAGCATGAGCTCCAAACTGCATGACCCCCACATTTAAAAATTGCTGGAAAAAGGAGTCATATCAACCACCATATTTTAGTTTCACTGACATTGACTATACCTGTCCTGGGCCACAGCATGACCCAAAACCTGCAAATGACCCCCACATTTAAAACACGCCAGGAAAGAAGGAGTGCATTCAAAACCACCATTTTTAGTTTCACTGGAACATTGACTATACCCTGTCCCTGGCCACAAGCATGACCAGGGCCGGAGTTACAGTGGTGCTGAGAGCCCAGGCTGGCGTCCGACCATCTATTTAACACGCAGGTTAAAATGCGCCTTAGACGCAGCAACGAAAACTGCGTGCTGAAGCCAGAGGCAGGAAGCGAAGTGTGAAACTCCACCTTCCTCCATCTCACAGTCAATACCTGGGTAGCGCTTGCCCCTCCGTATGAGTGAGGACCAATTGAGCTTCCACTGAATATACCTGGGTTTAACGCTCCCTGTTACAAACCAGGTGCCCCTTTATCTTGGCTTCTTTTTCACGATTTTAACTCAAGACGTGCTGAGGAAATGTCTCTGAACTTTGTTCCTCTGTCCGTGCTCCATACTCATGTCTCTCTGAATCACCGACATCTGGTCAGTTTTTCCTTGTACCCATCCCTTGTACAATTCCGAGAATCTTTTTTTAACAGCTATTTTGACATGCAAGTTTTTAAGTACTTTAATTCTAGAAAACACATTTTTAAAATCGGATGGAAGTCCCACCATTTTCATTGTTTTCTCTTCTGTTTTAATTGTATAAATAGGGTTGTCTCAATAAAGTATTGTTAGCTATGTTAAAGATCTTTGCAAAAAACAAGTCATTTGCAATATGTGTCCCTTAACAGTGTCCTATCCTATCCCTTTTCTGACAGCACCATCACCCTTGAGGCCACTCTTGAAATCGTGGAAGAACAAATGTCTGTTAAAACAACAGTATCTTAGATAGACCTGTAGTGAAATAGCTGCATGTCACAGCAAAAAGGCTCCAGTAAATTCAAAGCATGACCCTTCAAGCCACTTGGAAATTGTGAAGAACAAATGTCTGTAGAATACATACCTTTTTTAGAATAGGACCTGTAGTATAAAACGGCGACGCATTCCTGCTGCATGTCACAGAAAATGCCCAAAAAATCAAAGCATGACCCATGAGCCACTATTGGACAATTGTGAATGAACAAATGTCTATAAAAACTAAATTTTTTTATTAGAATAGGAACCAGAAGTATTGCGCTGTCATTTCAAAGCAGCATGAACCAAAAAATATACGAAATGACTTCTTTCTCATCACTGTTAAAAAATTGTGAAGGAGAAATACCACTTAGAAGCCAGCATATACTGTTCCAAAGAACATGATTATTGCTGTAATCGTCACAGCAACATGACCCCAAAAAATAAATAAATATTACCTTCTCCAGCCACTGTTTAAAAAATTGAGAAGAGAAATTGGCCACATAGAAGCCCACATTTCTGCTCCAAAGACCATGATTAGTGCTGTATCTCACAGCAACAGACCCCAAAAAATTATAAAAATATGACTTCTCAGACCACTAGTTAAAAATTGTGAAGGAGAAATGCCACTTAGAAGCCGACATTTCAGCCCAAAAGGACCCATGATTATTGCTGTACTCACAGCAACATGACCCAAAAAATTTTACAAATTAAGGACTTCTCAAGCCTCCTGTTAAAAATTGTGAGTGGCAACATGACCCCCAAACCATTGACAATGTGAAAAGATGTCTAAAGATTGTAAGTGAGTAAATGGAATATGGTTTTACTGTCATGAAACCTTGGTGTCTTTAAGTTTCTCCTCAGCAGCAAAACCCAGCAAATGAACTGTTTGGGAATTGAGAATAAAAATTGCAGATAAGAAAAGATCATATAAAAAAAATTATTGCAAGAGGACCCATTTCTGTTTGGAGAGGAACTTGTGAAGTATACCAGCAAACTAATCGGTGACCTCAGGCTTTGGGGCCACAACATCCACTCACAGATGCCATGCCTGATTCATCATGATGTAAAGACAAACGATCCACATATCTGAGAAAAACGCCGGAATGCGTTGGACTGTAAATGACTCCACCGGCTGTGCTGAATTGTCCGCTCAGATATGACTGCTGCCTGGGAGCAGGACAACACCTCTATGTCGTGGAGAGCCATCACGGGCCATTCGCGCCATTTTGATACCAGAATCTATTGGGTCAGGAACACATACAAAACATCGTGTTGAGGACCAGATAGTCGTGCACTTTACTAAGCTGGTCCTCTGGGTGTTGTACTCTGTGGCCTGCATTGCATCGTTGGTGCGTGGTAAATAAAGATTGCCAGTGGTCACACCATTAGGCTTCTGCCGACCCTTGCTTGCTGCTGCCGTCTGCCTAGGCCCGCTAACGGCTACTTGGCACTTTACTGCTGACACGATCGCTGGGCGTTGTTCCACCGTGACATTAGAAGGAAACGTGAAGCAGACGCAACATATGTGCCTACCAGAGACTCAAACAACAAGGTCTCCTCTCACATATCCTGCATTATACTCTCATTATGGTGGGTGGAAGAAAAGTGCCCGAGTTTTTGTTTTGACCGGTGATCCAGGAGGTGGCCACCCAGTATCTGTTGTTTCATTTTGATGCTTAATCGATGATCAGTTGGAGGAAATGGAGCATCCAAGCACTATGTGAGAGATGGCGCCTTGAGAGTTCCAAGCTCTGGGTTGAGGGCACTAGCAAACTCCATCTTCCTCATCTGCCTCAAATTCCACGCCAACCTCCTTCCCATGCAGGGACGTCGGTGTCTAGGAAATACTTCCTCCTCCTCCTCCTACTCTGCATTCCTCCGCACAGCTTCAACACAGCCCAGACTTGCCTCAGATGATGCACCTTGCTGATAGCTGAGGTGCCGGCCTTGCACTAGAACTGGACCCTCGAACCACTGCCTAATGAAGACCGAATAAAATTGAGAAACTGTCGGGCCTTTGTGGATTTGACGAGGAAAGGCTTCCGTGTCTGCATCTTTGGTCCGTCTCCTCCTCGTCCCGCTGGTGGGACCTGATTTTCCAGAGTGTCCAACCAGATCGTCCAACTAAGATCACCAACAATGGTCCATGCTACAAGGGCATCGTCCGCACTGACATTTTGTGGCTTCTTCAAATACTCGGCAAGCGATGTGCAGAGCTCTTCCACCTGTCTCCACTCTCGTGGCCAACACCCCCGAGGTCCCACACCGCTGCTTGTCACTGCCATGTGTCACTTCGTACAGCGTACTGGCATTGCGCCTGCTCCCACAATCGCTGATCATGTGGAGGGTGGAATTCCAGCTGTTTGCCACGTCCACAATGAGACGGTTGACGGGGAGGCCGAGCTGACGCTCAACGCAGCCAGGGCGGGACGAAGCAGGTGCAACGGCGGAAGTGCGAACTCAGACCACGAGCCTTTTCCTTTCCGCAGCAGTCCAGACCCGTCTAGCTCTGTTAGAAATTTCCTGAACGACAAGGTTCATGACATGTGCCAGGCAAGGGATGTGCTCCACCTACCGATCTTAAGGGCGCCACAGATTTTCGCCCGGTTATCGCACACCAACCTTCGCCTCGCACAAGTTACTTGTCACCCAGCCAGCGCTTCGGTTCGTCGTTTCGTAGAGCCGTCCAAGCTTCCGTGACCTGTTGGTGGATGGTCTCGCAAAAAAAGATTTAATTTCAAAACAACGGCCTGGAGTCTCTGGGCAACGTGATGCCACCAGAGGACCTTGGGGAAAAGAGCCCTGCACCAGACCCTGCGCGGTTTTCGAAGGAGCGTGCGCCGCAGCCTGAAAGCCACCGTCACCCCCAGAGACATCCACCCACCTGCACCCATTGAGCTGTCCACAGAGATATAGCGGCCTTGGCCGTGCTTACTAATCCTAGTCCATGTTTCGGTGGTGAGATGGACTTTTCCCGGACACAGATTTGTAGCAACGCGCTTGGAAATTGTAGACTACCACGTGAGGCTGTGCCAGGGGCAGACGGCTTTTCTGGCAAAGAAAAATGCCTGCCTTCATCATCTGGTATTGGGGGCAGGCGAGGCCATGACGTGGCGGAACCCATCTGTGTCACCAAACGAAAGGCAACAGTTTCCAGAGGCCAAAAGCCTGGCAATGCCGACATTCAGGCTTTTGGCTTGTGGATGGTTACTGTTAAAGTGGTTTCTTCTGCTCCCAAACCTGAATACAGAAGCTGCTGCTAGACTGGCCACTAGTACGGCGTGCAGCGCGTCAAACTGGCTCAAGGATAAGGGGTAGGATGGGTCTCCTGGTGGTCGCTCGGCAGGTAACACGGGCAACAGTGGAGGCTGAAAGCGGGGCGATCCCTGATCATGACCGAAGCAGGGGCGCTGGGGAACGCTTGGTGGTGGGCGAGGGAGGAGGGAACGAGGGGTGACATGTTGGGGGGCCCAGCTCGGTCGGGCCCTTTTTTTGGCCAAAGTTTCCCTCCATTTCAACTCTGCATTGGGGCCATTGACAGACATTTGGGTGGTTTTAAACCCATTTAAAGGGTTTTTTCCCCTCTACTTTCTTTACCAAGGCACAATCATGCGGGTGAATCAGAGGCTTCTCAAAAAAGGCCCAGGCTTAAAGGGGCCCGGGACCTTTTTGACACGATAAGCGGGGAGGGGGGTTTTGCGCTGCCGGCGGGGGGGAAACAACAGGGACTTCTGCACCACCCCTTCCTTTTTGGGGGACCGTATTAACTCCCCACCCTTCATCCCTCCATTGATGAAGCCCGCAAGAAAATTCTCGGAAAAACCAGGATGGATCCGCAATATCGCACATCATCATCATCAACACGGTGCTTGGTCCCCCTGACTTTCTGCACCAAACTGTGGGCCGCAAAGGGGCACTCCCAAGGTTTTGCCACCCCCGGATTTTTTGCCGTGACCGGGGCTTCCTTCACCTCCCTGATGCACATAACTGGCGTCAAGCAACTAATCACCCCTTTTGACTTTTTAACATTTTTCTGACCCCAACCGCATTTTTCATCAAAGAGGTCTCAACAAGGGTTTTCCAAGTGGGGGTACACGATTGACATTTTGGGGGTCTTCATTTTGGCGGATGTGAGATGCGGGTGACGACATTTGTGGCCGTGCTGGGGGGACAGGAGTAACGCTAGATCAGGGTTTCATTTAACCATAAACAGTTGGGACGATGTTTCGTTTCTTAGATTTACAGGCCCTGACCCACCAGAACAGGCCTGACGGGCCTGCAACTGACACCCCGCATGGTGTTGTCGCCACACTGGGAAGGGGCACCTTCTCCCCGACCTCTACCTCAATGTACCCTACCTCCATGCTTTATTAAAAACGAAATCACACTATTCTCAAATCCCCTAATCAAAAAAAAAATTCTGATCAAATTTAACGCAAGGTTTTCCCATCAAAATCTGGGCGGGGAAAAGTAAAAAAACACTATTGTTTTGTTTTCGTATAATATACAGTATTTTTTTTGCACCTTTCAATTTACCTTGGACTATAGATTGTGTTTTAAATTTACTGATGCGCGCAAACAAACCCAAAACGGGGGCGCAAAAATAAAAAAAACATCTTTTTTTTTCGTAAAATACACTTTTTTTTGCACCTTTCAATTTACCTTGGGGAATAGAATTCTGTTTTAAGATTTACTGGATCGCATCAATGTACAAACTGGGCGCAAAAATCAAAAAACACGTACTGTTATTTTTTTCGTATAATACACTGATTTTTTTGCACCTTTCAAATTCACCTGTGTACATAGAATTGCTGTTTTTTAAAAAAAACGTGGAGCGCGTCAGGAACAAACGGTGCCAAAAATCAAAAACATGTATCTGTTTTGTTTTCGTATAATACACGGTATTTTTTTGCACCTTTTTAATTTTACCTTGGGGGCTATAAATTGCTGTTTTAAAATTTTTCTGGGTGCGCGTCAATGAACAAAGCTGGGGGCCAAAATCAAAAACACTATCTGTTTTTGTTTTTGTATAATACACGGAAATTTTTTTCACCCTTTTAATTCCCGTGGTGGCTATGAATTGCGTTTTAAATTACGTGGAGCTGCGCAATGAACAAAGCTGGTTCGCAAAAGTCAAAAACAGTTTCTTTTATTTTTCGTAAATACACTATTTTTTTCCCTTTTTTAATTCACCGTGTGACATAATTGCTGTTTTTTAAATTTACGGGGTCGCGTCAATCAAAGCGGTGCGCAAAAGTCAAAAACACATCGCTATTTTTTCTGTACAAAGGTATTTTTCAACAAAAACCTGTGCTACCAAATTGCGGGTTTAATTTAAAAATGCAAGGTATTCAACACAGGGGGGAATTGGTAAAAAAGAAAATGAACACCATCTGAAATTAAACTGTAAAAAAATGATTTTGCACCTAACAAGAGACCTCATTACAGAATTATGTGACCATAAAATTCGCTGCCCAAAAATCCAGAAATATTTTTAATACAAACTATTAATAATAAAGATATTCAGTGCAATGTCAAAAAACCAATCTTGTGAACTTTATCCCTTTTTTTTTAACTAAGCTTGTCGTGTTTGCCCCCCCTTCCCCCCCCCCCCCCCCCTCTTTTCTTTACGCGGGAGATCGCTTTAAAATTCTCAAGCTAACTACATAAAATCTTTAAATCTCTAATCTAACTAAATTGGAAGAATCCAGCTAATAGTAGAGGTTTCTCTGTGCAGAAAATAACTAATTCGCTGAGCTTTTTTGGCCACAGGCAGAGCGCACGTCCTATTCCTATGAGACGCTGAGAGACACTAAGGCTGAACGGGAAACGCTGTTCTATGTAATCGGGGTCATGTGATTTTTCCAGCCAACGCAACCAACACATCCCAGTCATGACTTCGCACACACATCTCACCCTGCCTAATTCTGTAATCTGATTGCCGGGCTGCCAAAATGACAGGAAGCGCCGAAAATGGCGCGATCTTAATAGATGATGCACAGATTTAACCTTTAAATTTATCGAAATGATCTGAAAATTTCGATCACCATAAAAACCTTGCCGATTTCAACTTTGTCGATAAAAATCGCTCAACACTAGTGGTAATCCATATATCTCTCCACTAGGTGGACAGAAAGCTGCACCTTAAATTGACATCTATTCACATAGCATGCAAAAAAGCCAAAACGCCACAGTACCATACGTTGAGAGACTAAACAGATGCACAAATACCGGTAAGAAAACCGCTCGCACACCTTTCATGCATGAGGGGGGCGGCTGCTGTATTCTACTTGCATCAATCCCATACTGTTGGCAAAAAAACTATTTTCACATACGAAAAATATCAAATATGAGGTATTTGTAAACATAATGGCCACTAATTGTAAACCTGCAACCTCCTTCACGGCTCCTCATTTATTGCAGGTCCCTACACCCCTTAAAATCACAAAATATACAGAAAAAGGGAAAAAAAATTTAAACTCAAAAGAAAAACAGGAAACATGCCATACTCACTGCAAATAAAGCTGAAATGAGATTAAACACAGCTAAGAGGGAAAATGGGCCCCCATCTATAAAGAAAAATACCCAGTGCAGCTGATGGGTGGAAATCCATAAATCTCTCCACTAGGTGGACAGAAAGCTGCACCGTAAATTGACATCTATTCCACATAGCATCAAAAAAGCCAAAACGCCACAGTACCAAAACGTTGGGAGACTAAACAAATGCACAAATACCGGTAAGACAGCCGCTCGCACACCTTTCATGCATGAGGGGGGCGGCTGCTGGTATGTGTGCTTACAGTACACATACTTTTTTACAATTAAGGTTTAATAAAAGTAAGAGTAAGTGTACCTATCAATTTTTTCTTTCTAATTTGGTGAGTGCTACATACTTTCACATACATAATGTGTGTATGCAGGCTCCCGTTAAAGCCTAGCACCTGCAATGGGGTTCTCAATCTGATGCTGTTGGGTTGTTTTTAAAGAAATTTTCCATTGTATCTCCAGGTAGAGTACTAATTGTATGTACTTCTTTTATTCAGAAATCTTATGCAAGCTTTTTTTGTTCGCCAGGCCAGCCTGATACTCTCCCACTGGTCCTATTTTTTACCCTAGGTCAGCACCCACTTATTTCCATCATAAACAATTTATCATCACAGTATTCTTTGACGCAGTACAAAAATTCTTTAATCATTCTCTATGCTACAACTACTCTCTGTATGTGTCAGGGCTAGGCTGCACTCAGGGTGCAGGGATCAACAGGCTGCAGCAGCTGATTCGCAGCCCCACCCTGATGCACATGCTGCTGACAGCTCTGTGAGTGACAGACGCCCAGCCATTCCTGACAGGGACTGGGCGCACCAGCCAATGGGAGGACCTGGAGTCCACTCCAATCAGCTACAGGGGCGGTATCCAGGAATCCCAGTTAAACTCCCTGAAGGCTGAGTGCGCCTGTGATATTCCTGGCTACCTTGTTACTTGTTTTTGTGTTTGCTAATCCGTATACCTGACCTCGGCTTGTTCTCCTGACCCCGGCTTGTCTCCTGTTTTTGTACCTCGCACCCGTTTGGCTTTTGACCTTGGCTTGTTTACGTTTATTCCTCTGGTGCTGATTTGTGGCTTTGGCGTTTCTGTTTTGGTATGGACCTGGACTGTCTGACTATTCTACTTCACTTAGGCAGAGAATGGACTGTCGCCCAGTTGCCGTCTGCTGCCTAGGGCAGCACGTCAAGCAGGTAGGGACAGTGGGCTGGGTTCCAGTTAGGGCACACTGCACCTCCGTTGACGTGACAGTATGCCTACCTTCAGCAACTTACAACAACTTTCTGTACACAGTGTTACATTTAGTTGACAACTCTAATCACCTTGACTACTGATTCTCGAAGGCCTTACAAAACTTTCTAAAAACAACTAGTGACTCTTCCTTATCTTATCAAACACAATGCAATGTATAAACAATTAACCAATATTAACCAATTGTCAAGTTATTACGACAATTGACGAATGGAGAACAATTTTGGTTCTTTATCTTACTGGACGGTCGGGCCATTTAATTGAATCTTACATGGCAGAACTTGCCTAAAACAGAGTAGACATTCAGAATCAAGAGGAACAGAGGTTTGGTTTGTAAGATCTAAATGTCTTGCTGGTCAGCATTTTCGTCTGTTCGTTTTGCTCTGATAGAACTCACTCCTCACGAGTTTCTGGTGCATCCCGCCTAGCCAACCGCTGGCCCACCCAATAAAACCTCTACTTAATCTTCGTTGTGCTAGATTGCAAATTCAGGTTGCAAGGAGAAATGCACATTATGTCGGAAAGATGACACCTGATATCTTATTGATTAAGATGCAAAATTTCTTTATTTTGGTTGACAGACACAAGTTGTTATACAGTTGATTCAGAGGTTTGGTAACATTAACACCATCATCATTACTTCACATTTTGATTACAATTTGCAATATCATTTGTTAGTTTAATCATAATACAGTATTATTGGTTACTTTTAATAAACATTCTTTTAATACAAAGGTAGTGACCTTTACATTATCTTTTTTTTAATTCTCTAACAATTAATTTACCGCATATCACCTGGTATTCAAATATTCATCCTCAAGGTATTTAACCCTTTACTGCCGGAGCCAGTTTTGGCCTTTCTGACAGAGCCCTATTTTTTAAATCTGTCATGTGTCACTTTATGTGAGAATAACTTTATGACACTTTAACCTATCCATGTGATTCAGACATTGTTTTCTTGTGACACATTGTGCTTTAAGATAGTAAGAAATTTTGGTCCAAAAAATGCTTGTTTATTTGTGAAAAATATGAAATTATCGTGAAAAATGTGAAAAATTTACCAATTTCAAACTTCAAAAATTCTGCATGTAAGACAGATAGTTAATTCCACTCAAAATAAGTTTATAACGCATCCTACCATATGTCCTGCTGTAGTTTGGCAAAATTTTTTTTTAATGTCTTTTTTTTTTACGACATTGGGGGGCTTAGAAATTTAGTAGAAATTTTTAAAAATTTTTTCAAAGAAAATTTGCAATAACTTTTTTTAGGGCCCAGTCCAGTTCTAACATCACTTTGATTGACCTGTATGTTAGATACCCCCATAAATGACCTATCCAAGAAACTACACCCTTAAAGTATTTCAAAACCGCATTTAGGAAGTTTAATAACATATTAGGTGTCTCACAGAATTAAAGCAAAGTGCAAGTGAAATTTCAAGATTTCACTTTTTTATTGCAGATTTTCAATTTTTATACTTTAAATTGACAAGAATAACGGTAAATGGGGATCAGGGAATGCAAATTAATATTGATTCCCCAGATTCTGCTGTTTTTCAAAAATATCCCATATGTGCCCTAGTGCATTATTTGGCTCAACCACAAGCCCACAGAATGGGAAAGGAGAAACCTACTGGACTCTGGGCCTTCTTTTTTCATTGCGATTTTTTTTAGGGGCCATTTCAGGTTTGCGGACAACCTAAGGTTCCAAAACTTAAAAAAAATCCCCCTAAAAAGACCCCATATTGGAAACTACACCCCTTACGGAATATATCCAAGGTGTATGAGTAATCGACCCCATAGGCGTTTTACAAATTTTTTTAGCGTTCGGCTCGAAAATAAAAAACATAATTTTTTCCAATAACTGCAATTTTTAGCTGAAAATTTTTTAATTTTACAAGGATTTTTGGGAAAAAAAAAGCCCCAAAATTGTGTTACGCAATTTCTTCCAAGTTCGGCAATACCCTACATGTGGGTGAAAAACTGCTGTTTGGGCGCATGAAAAGGGGTACAAGGAGGAGCCTATTTGGCTTTTGCCGCACAGATTTGGTGGGGGCCATGTCGCATCTGCAAAGCCCCCAAAGTACTAGAACAGGTAAACCTTCCAGAAGTTTCCCATTTTGGATTCAACACCACTTCAGGATCTCTTTTAAAGGGGTTTGTATTTTGCATTTTGGGCGCACAGGGTTCCGTAGTTTTTATTTATCTTTGGCATAGAAATGAGGGGGAAACTCAGTTCCGCCATTGTTTTGGGCTTCATTTTACAGTATTTCGCCATAGGGGATAAATGAACGGATAACTTTACAAAGGGGTCGTCCCAATTACAATGATATAAATTTTATATATTTTTTTAAAGTTTTTTACTTTTACACAATAGAAGCAGTTTTATAAAAAGTTGCGTTTTTATGTTTTCCTATTCTGACAGCCATAGCTTTCTTAATTTTTTTCATATGGAGCTGCTGTGGCTTGTTTTTTACGAAATGGATTGATGTTTTTATTGGGACCATTACGGGCGCATGTGATGCTTTGATCACTTTTTATTAAAGGTTTTTGTGAGGCATTTTGTACAAAATACAGCAATCCTGGTAGTGTTTTTTTATTTTTATTTTTTTACAGCGGTCACTGTGTGGTATTAAAGACATGCTATTTACTCACAGGTTGATTTCGATTACAGTGATACCACATTTTATTTTTTTTTTTTTTATGTTTTACTGCTTTTACACAATTTAAAAAAACTTTATTTTAAAAGGAAAACACATTTTTTTATCCCCCGCAGTCTGAGCGTCATTTATTTTTCTGTTTATGGGGCTGTTTTAGGGGTTTTTTTTTTGCGGGATGAGTTGGAGTTTTTATTGGAACATTTTTGGGGACAAGACTTTATGATCGCTTTTAAATCCGTTTTTTGAAGGGAGGGTGAAGAAAATACTGCAAAACCTAGCAGTGTTTTTATTTTATTTTTAATACGTTCACACGTGCAGTATCCATGACAAGTTAGTTTTACTCTGTGGTTGAGACGATTACGGTGATACCCAATTTATGAAGTTTTTTTTTATTTGAAAGCACCTTTTTTTGAAAAAAAATTGTTTTTATTGTGTAAAACAATATTATCATCGCTATCTTCTAAAACCAGAACTTTTTAATTTTTCTGTATACGGGGCTGTGTAAGGACTTTTATTTGCGGATAACTGACATTTTAATTGGCATCACTTTATGTTGATATGAGTTTTTGATTACTTTTTTTCTCCATTTTATGTGCTGCGGGATGAACAAAAATCGCAATTCTGTGACTGTTTTTTGGGGGGGGTTTACGGCGTTCACCGTACGGGTTAATTAACATGACAGATTTATAGGGTAGGTCGCTACCCCCGTGGCGATACCAACTATGGTACTTTATTTATTTTTGATCTTTTTTGAGGCGATTGCCGTTTGTAAAGGGGACAAGGGCAATGTACGTGCTTTTATTTTATTTTTTGTGTTTGTGTCTTCCTTTTTTACACTTTTTTTTACTTTTTCACACTTTTTACACTTTTCCCCAGGAGAATTGCATGAACGATCGTCAGATTGTTCATGCAATAGGAGATCAGCACACAGCTTATAGCTGTATGCTGGTCTCCATGGCAACGGTCAGTCACGCTGACCACAAGGCATTGTGGGCATCGTGACGTCACCAGACCACCCGGATGCTTCATTCAGCATCCGGGGTGTCTGGTAGGAAAACCAGTAGCGGCGCTGACGCCGTTACTGCGCCCGGGATCGCGGGCAGCAGGAGCTCACTCCCGCTGCCCGCCGCTGCGATGTCGCGTCCACGATGTCGTGACATTGGGGGTTAATCCCCCGTGGCCGAGCTTTACTCCGCTGTGGGGATGCGGCATGATCCAGCGGTAAATATACCGCTGGGTTCCATGCCGCGATCTTGCGCGCTTCCGCCTGGGGCTGCAAGATCGCCTTGACGTACTCATACGTCAATTTGCGGGAACCCCTACCCGACACTGCCGTATGAGTACGTCAAATGTCGGTAAGGGGTTAACTAATACAAGAAAAACTTTATCTAGCCATTTTTTAAATTACTATATACAAGAAAAACAGGTTGTTTATTGTCGGTTCTGGCAGAGGAATCCTGGGGCTTTTTCTTTAATGGTCCTAGAAGATTAAGTAACGGAATACTACAGCAATCATCCCACATCCAATCATATATATAAAATAAATAAATAAATAAATGTGTATTATCAGTGATTAGAAATTGGAGGACCAAAAGTCACCAATAAGCTACAGAGCCACCGGGTGTTAGTGGTTAATTGCAGTTGACACCTGGTGGTTTAATTCCTTAGTTAAGCCGCGGCTTCTAAATCGATCAGAAACTGTGCCGTGCACCATTACTCGCTGTAATCGGATCGGTGAAACTGCGTTCTCCTGATCGCTTAACATGTCAACTTGAAGACTTGTGAAGGCTTCCATCACTGCCATGTTTTTGATTTCCCCACTTCCAGCCCTAAGCAGGAAGTGGGGAAACCACTATATTTGTACAACCTAATGCATTGTATATACAATGCATTAGGCTGTCAAAACAATCGTGCCCCTTAGTGGTGAAGTGCCCTAGGTGGACTCAAAGTTATAGAAAAAAAAATGTTTTAAAGTGTAAAAAAAATTAAAAAGTATTAAAAGTTCAAATCACCCCCCTTTCACCATTTTACAAATAAAAAAATTAAATAATGAAAAAGTATATTTGGTATCACCGCGTCTGAAAAAGTCCAATCTATTAAAATATAACATCATTTATCCCGTACACTGAACACCGTAGAAGAAAAAAAAATTCCAAATGCCAAAATTGCGTTTTTTTTGGGTCATTTCAAATCCTACAAAAATGGGAATAAAAGTGATCAAAAAAGTCACATGCATTCCAAGCTACTAGCAATAAAAAGTACACTTCAGCCTGCAAAAAATGCACCCTCACTCACATCCGTAGGTGTTACTACAAAAGAATTATTGCACAAAACGGCACCATGGCGCACATTTCAAAAATAGAAAATGTTTGGAACTTTTTTATGGTACCAAAACATAACGGAAACTGTAAATGACTGGTATTGGTGGATGCACATCAACCTGTAGAATACAGAGAATACATAATTTTTACTGAAGAATGAACGCTGTTAAAAAAAAAAAAATCCTGCATATATGGCGCAAGTAATTTTTTTTTCACATTTTGCCCCACTTAGAATTTTTTTGCTGTTCCCCAGTATATTCTATGGTAAAATTAATAACACCATTGGAAAGTACATCTTGTCCCACAAAATAAAAGCCCTCATACATCTATGTAGCTGGAAAAATAAAAAGTTTTGGCTTTCAAAAGGCAAAGAGGAAAAAAAAATAGAGCCATATTATCATGACTACAAAAGTTAATTAGGCTGTGCACATCTAAAATATATTTTGAAAAACGTAAGCATAGGTGCACACTGAAAAGGCAATAGCATACATCTAATACACAAATCAGTGGCACACTAAAAACTAAGTGAAACATCAAGGTATATAGAATATTGAAATGCATTACTGCTAAAGGAAAATATGAAAAACCTGGGACTCTTATTTACAGTTTTTGATCAAAGATTGTATTAAGCTCACCTCCCAATAGCGTCAAGGGATCCCAGAACAGTGAGTCCCTAACCACTAACATGTTACCTCAAATAGGAGTCCGTTTAGACTACAACATCTCAGGGAGTGACAGGAACTTGCAATTGAACTATCCTGCACTGGTTTAAAAGAGGCGACAGAGTGCAGCAAGCTTACGTTTTTCAAAATATATTTTAGATGTGCACAGCCTAATTAACTTTTGTAGTCTATTTGAGAAATGGCAATCTCATTGGCTTGCTGCACTCAGCCGCCTCTTTTAAAACAGTGCAGGATAGTTCAATTGCAAGTTCCTGTCACTCCCCCCCTGATTTGTAGTTGAAGGGGGCTCCTATGGGGTAACATTTAGGGGTTAGGATCCCCTGTTGGGGGACCCCGCTTTGGAAGGTGAGTTTAAATACAACTTTGTAAAAAAACGAAACAGACCCCGGGGTTTTTCATATTTTCCTTACAGTAATGCTTAACAATTTCCCTAAACTTGATGTTTCATTTATTTTTATGTGCCCGATTTTGTTTAGTGAAAACTTTGACGTCCCCCAGGAAAGGTTTTAATGCAGAAATAAAAACAGTTACAAACTTTACCGTATTTTTCTTACCGTCCGTAAATTTCCCTTTAAAATAACATTTTTAATCCCTACCAAATAGTTTCCTTTGTCATAAAAATAACCTAGAGGGTTCTGAAAAATAATAAAAAAAACCAGTTGGCCCCTTTCACATTTTCCCTCTTTTTAAATATTCATCCAACATATGTTAAAGTGTCTCACAATCTAGGGCCCCAAACTTTGGGGCCCGGTGGGGCGTCAAAATTTTTCTCAGCCATGCCACTTTCAACTTATAATCTGTGAAATTTAGCCAAATTTGGATATTCTGGCACATTGTAAAATTCTCCCCAAATCCCCCCCCATCTTTACACATTTAAATTTTGTGTTTGGTGTAATGCCCAAATTTTGGGGTACAATGGTATATACATCTAAATAACAAGACTATCACAGTTTGTTTGGCTCAAAGTGGGCAAAAAAATTGGGGGCCCCACCCTTATACATTCACCCCAAATATTGAAAGGTTTTGTTATATTCTAAGCAAATAAAAATAAAAACTATATTGTATTTAAAATGGGGGAATTAAAATTTTAACGAAGGGGGAAATTTTTTAGAAAAATTTGGGTTCTAAAGAAGTAAATTTGGGGACTTCGGGTGAATTGCTTTTGATTTATAAATGGGTGCACACTGGCTACATGGGGGAAAGCACCTGGGGGGAAAAAGGGCATAGCCTCATGCATTGCAAAAAGCCAATCAAGACCCGGGGTTCTGTGACTCACCCCCATATAAAAAGTCCCGCGCACCCGGGACTCATCTGCTCTACGACTGATCAGGGAAGGTGCGGGCCCGGGGTGATTGACTGAAAACTGATTTTTTTACACGATTTTTGTGGGTTTCACTTTTTTTCGGAAACGCTTCTCTTAACGTTCTTTTGATTTTTTTGGGGGATTGATTGAAAAACCATTTTGGGGTCCACTGCGCTCAAAAACATTTAAAAACCTTCTCTCACAGCACATTGAAAACCAAAGGGGGGCAAGCCATTCCCGTATATTTTTTAAAAAACAGCGTTTTTTTCAAACAAATACCACTTCTTTTTGGGTGCTCAATTTTGCGCAAATTTACATCAAAATTTAATTTTAAATGTTTTATTCAGTTAGTGACTCCAAAAAACCCTCATTTTCAACGCCAAAATAATACATTTTTTCCCCGACATAATTTACAACGAATTTAATTAAATTTATCTCTTGTTTGTGCTAAAAAAAAGCCATTTAACACCACAAACTAGTTTTGGGGGGTTTTG
>JAODAL010031625.1:0-48160 GCA_025379985.1 Phyllomedusa bahiana
CTAAATCTTATACACTTGAGTATGCCACGGGGTCTGAACTGTATCCTCTTAACCTTTGGGCCCGCCCCCAAATAGGGTTGCACTGTTCATCTATCAATGGGCTCTGCATTACCATCTATACTTTTGGGTCTGCAGGTATATTTTACACTAGAGTCTGCATTGCCGATCTGCACAAAAGGGGCTCTCATGTTATTCTATATACATATGGCTCTGCACTGCCTGCTCTGCGCACACATAGGGCTCTGCACTGTATCATCTATACACATAGGGCTCTGCACTGCATCATCTATACACATAGAGCTATGCACACACAGGGCTCTGCACTGCATCATCTATACACATAGAGCTATGCACACAGGGCTCTGCACTGTATCATCTATACACATAGGGCTCTGCACACATAGGGCTCTGCACTGTACCATCTAAACACATAGGGCTCTGCACTGTACCATCTATACACATAGGGCTCTTCACTGTATCATCTATACACATAGGGCTCTGCACTGTACCATCTATACACATAGGACTCTACACTGCCTGCTCTGCACAAATACAGCTCTGCACTGTATCATTGTAGAAAGTACCGAGGTATAGAAGATGGATCCGGCGCCCTTTTCCACATAAACACTAAAATAACGCGTTTCTCGCCGCACACCGGCGCTTCCTCAGATACAAAGTGTTACAGTGAAAGTCCGGTATCACATTGTATTTAAAGTAAAAGGAGTGTACCCATTGGTTACTTCATGATCCAATCATAGAAACATGTGTGATGTGGTAGCCAATGAAATCAAAATAAAGGTGAAAGGGTGTTACAAACAGCTGAGTGGTAAAGCACAAGGCGGGAGATATGTGTTGGCCAATCAGCAAGTCAAACGTCAGTGAGTTACAGTGACATAGATAGGATGATGAGCCCAATAGAGTTCAATGGGAGTGGGTACTGAGCCACTGATAGGTTGACAAAAAGAGAGGGAAAGACAGAACCACCAATCAGAAGGGGGACTGTCGGTTGGTTGAGAAAAGAGAGGGAAAGATAAACCAGCCAATCAGAGGAGGAAGTGTTGTTCTATGGCGCATGCTGGTTAGTCAGCGAGTGGGCTCCTCGTTACCACTGTTTCTTATGGAGCGAGGCTTAGACTCGCCGATTGAGCACCGGGGAAATGAAAACGAGGTAAAAGTAACAGAAAAAGGAGATAGTGTTGAAATAAATGCGTTGGGACAAAACAAGAAGTGATAGATCATTGACGGCTCATTTGTGTGAGCCAATGAAGAATAAAGTGCAGTGTGGGAGACAACCCCATGAATGGGTATACAAAGTGACAGTGCTGATAAAGTGCTTGGTGCAGGGAGATTATGAAACGCAATAAAAAGAAATACAATAAAACAAGGATTAAATGGTAATCAGAAAAAACGAGTACAGGGTTAGATTAAAAAATACAAAATACTGATATACTAATAAATAAGTTCGACCAGTTCATTTAAACCTTTTGGACTAATTGTCCATCCAGAAAGTTTCTTTTTGTTGTAATAATTGAAATCTGTTGGTGGCTTCCTGGGGAATCTGGTCGATAGGTGTAATTTTAAGTTTGTTAAAATCACGATTGTGGTGTTGGTTAAAATGTCTGGCCACACTCTGCCGAATATCCCCCTTCTTCACACATGCTCTGTGGCCATTCAGTCTCATGTGCAGAGGCTGTGTCGTTCTTCCTACGTACTGTAAATTGCAGTCACATTGGATTACATAGATGACCCATCTGCTTTTACAATTCAGATTGTTTGATGTTGTAATTTATATTGGTGCTTGTGCAGACAAATTGGGTAATTTCAACTATGCTGAAACAGCAGTGGCAGCCATTTGATTTGCAGGGATAGCTTCCAAAATTATCCTCCTGAGTGGGATTTGTTTCATCTGACCCTCTAATTAGACTTGGGGCTACTAGATTTTTGATATTAGGAGCTCTCCTAAATATGAGGCTCGGTTTGTCGGGTAACACTGGGTTGAGAAATGGATCTTTTTTTATAATGTGCCAGTGTTTAGGGCAGGACGTTTTTTAAATTTTTTTTTGGATGTTTTTATATTGAGTAACAAGGAAAATTTGGCTCGTGATTCCTTAGGGTCAGTTTCACAAGCAATTTTCTTGTTGTCCCCCTTCTTTTGAGGCAATTTTTTTGTTTATTTCCCCACTTTTGCTCTGGATCTTAGAAAACCAAGGATAGTTTTTTCAAGGAAGCTTTTTTGAAAAAAATCACTTGTTCTTTAAAGGTGTTGTCATCTGGTATCACAAAACAAGAGCTCTGCTCTGACACAGAGCTCTGCACTGTATCATCTGACACATAAGCTCAGCACCAGGGGGGACAAGGCATTTTGGTCCCCTAGCAAATAAAATAAAAGACCCCCCCCCCCCCCCCCCCTCCATTAGTTGAAATTTTTCAACATTATTTTTTTAAGGGAGGGGAAAGCCACAAATGCCATTTCCCCCAAAATTTGTCTTTTAAAATTTGGCTTGCAGCTATTCAAGCAATCGTGCACATTTTTTTTCCTCATGGAAAAAACCCCTAAATTTCAGCGTAGCATGGGATAAGTTTTTTTAATTTTCCCCCTTTATTTTACAAAATGGAGGGGGAAATATTGTATGAAACTGGTTTGGTTTGTTTCCAGTGTTGCTTTCTGGGCCGGGTTTCCATTTGTTTTTGGTTTTGTTTTCTTTTCTTTTTTGGAAAAAAAAAAAACGGAAAGAACCTCCCCCAGGAGGGGTTCTGAAAAAAAAACAGGAAATCGAGGGAAAGACCCTTTCTTTCTTTTTTTTTTTTTTTTTAAAAATGTTTTTTTATTGAAAAAAAAGAATCATCCTTTACAAAAAATCAATCCAATATATAGATAAAACTTCAATATTAACTTTTAAATGCTCTGTTAACACTTAAATTTCTCCATTTAATTAAATAACATCCATAAAAGATAAACGGCCAAAACTTAAATAATCCCAAAAAGCCCACCCCTACCCCCCACCAGAAAACCCCGGAAAGGAAAAATCTATCCCCAAAAAAATTTTTTATGAACCCCCCTTTCCTCATAAGGGGAATAATCAAATGATAAGACCCCTACCTATTGGGAATTCCCTTTTGTAACCTTTCTTCCCTATCTTAGCCAACCCGATTTTCCCGGGGTATGTATCGCCCCCACCTCTATTGCCCAAGGACCACCCAAACTTTTCCCGGGGTAAAAACAAAAGTGCAAAAGTGATCCACAGCCCCCCACCTCTTCATCTGAAAAAGTTTTAACTTAAAACTTTTCCACTTTTTAAAAAAACCTCAGAAAAAGAGCTCTTTTTTGTTTCCGCCCAACCCTATTATGTTACAATCTTTTCAAAAGGTAGTTCACCCTTTGTCGGGACACTCTCCCCCAAACCCAATTCTTGGATACACTTCTTAGCAACCAGTAATAACTGTGCCCCCCTTTGATTTAATAAGGCAGAGTCTCTCCCTTTTTTTTTTTTTTCCTGTTTGTGTTTTTAAGGGGGAAAAAATGGAAAATCTGCTTATAGGGTCACTCCGCACCCCCACATCCACACCCCCTCTAATCGCAAAAAAATACTCCCCAAAATTTTTTTACTTGGGGAATGCCCCTATATGTAAAGGGCGGCCTCGTAGCTTACATTTGGGGGCATTCCCTGAGATAGTGCGCAGGGGAATTTCTTAACGAAAATTAAACGCTAAGTGGCTTTGTGAGCAAAGGGAAAATCCCCTCCATTTTGTTAATAATAGAATCTAATTTCCCCCCCCTACTCTGATTTTTTGCTGGGTCTCGGGGGCTCTCAGCCCTTTCCCACGAACGAAAACGGGTTCCTTAATTGGTGCTAGCACTCTGTCACATAATCTCCTGTAAATCAGACAAGGGAAACCCCAGCATCCTGACCCTTTACCAATCATCAAATATGCCCGGCCCCCTCTCTCCGCTAAATTTTTAATCTTAGACTTTTAAAAAGGGCCCTCACTTTTCCAAATCCTTTTTTTCTTTTTATTGTTTGAAGTTTAAAGGCAAACTTTCTGGCACACCATGTGTAAGGGGACATAGTGCCAGAAAGCTGGGAGTGTGTTTTTCCCCCCACTAGCCCATTTTATATTTTTAAATTTTATCTTGGTACTAATAAACAGTTTTTTTTTTTTTATTCTATTTTTTTCCCCTGTGTTTTTTTTGTCCCAAAGGCTTTTCTTCTATATGAAACTTCCCTGCGGGGGCAAGGGGCGTGCGACCAAGGGGAGCCCGTCTATCCTAAAAAAAAGGGAACTGACTCTATATTTCTTTTTTTTTTTTTAGACTGACACAGGTTTAAGTATTCAAGATGAATATGTAATCCATTGTAGGATAAAAAAAAATGTAAAACAGTTCTCCCTTCATGGGATTTTGAAAAAAACAAAATTAAAAAAAACAAAAAAGTGTCAAAAAAATTAAAAATAAATATTTAAATATAAATAATTGTGCATACATTACACACAAAAAACCCTACACATATTAGGGATCCACACGACCATAATAACCTGTAGAATTAATCTAACAAGTTATTAAGCGTGAAATTTGAATAAAAAAATTTAAAAAAATTCAGCAAAACTTTATAAGTGAACTTAAACTATTCATCCAAAAAATACAAGTTATCCTGAATAAAACGAGGCCTCATCCAACTGCGTCATTGAAAAATAAAAAGTTATGACCTTTGGAACCCAAAGAGGCAAAAAGTAAAAGAATGTGCCGGTCACTAAGTACTTTTCAGGCGTTCAGTTTAAGGGTTAGAGCATGTCTGTATGCAAACTGGCTGATAACTGCGAGACCTAGCTTTCATAACTGCCCAGTTATTGATGAACCACTACTAGTGTCACATGGACATCATAAAAATGACACAAACATAATTATTCAAATATATATATATATATATATATATATATATATATATATATATATATATATATATATATATGTGTGTTTTCTTAGTCCTTAGGCTGTTACAGGCTGTGGGGGGCGACACACTGCCTCGGCAGTCGGCGCTAAGCAGCAGCTCCTCTGTGGGGGAGGGACTAGAATGCACACAACACACTACTTACAGGACAGAACAGGTAGGGCTGCCATACAGGGGGTACAGCCGGTACTCCTGTATGGGGCCCGGTGGAATAAGAGGGCCCGCTGCAAGCAGGCCCCCTTATTTCTCATGACACAGCGGGGCCCGGCGGCGCAGCCGCCGAACCAGGCTCAGGCTGGCCCACAGTGTGGGCCCCGGAGGCAGTGCCGTCGCTCCCCGGGGCCCGTCCATCGCATCCGGTCTCTGAATGCCCAGGCCCTGCGTCCCAAGCGCTCAGAGACCGGCCCGGGAGTGGGGGACTAATGTTCCCAAATCCCGGGGATACGCGGTGTCAGCGGAGCACAGCGCCACTAGCGCTGTGCTCCGCTGATCTCCCTGGCATGCTGAAGGCGTTAGGCCTTCAGCCTGCCGGGCGCCGGCCCCTACTGCTGACGTAGGCAGCACGGTGAAGTCACATCACCGCGCCGCCTATGCAGGGCCGCAGTAGCCGGCGGGAAGCGCCCGGGAGCAGCAGGAGTGAGGCTCAGGTAAGTGTTTTTTTTTTTTATATATACAAGAAAGCGGGCCCTGACTCTGCCTAAAGGGGGCCCTGACTCTGCCTAAAGAAAAAGGGGGCCCTGACTCTGCCTAAAGCTAAAGGGGGCCCTGACACTGCCTAATGCTAAAGGGGGCCCTGACTTTGCCTAACCCTAAAGGGGGCCCTGACTCTGCCTGAAGCTAAAGGGGCCCTGACTCTAAAGCTAAAGGGGGCCCTGACTCTGCCTAATGCTAAAAGGGGGCCCTGACCCTGACAAACGCTAAAGGGGGCCCTGACTCTGCCTAAATCTAAAGGGGGCCCTGACTCTGCCTAACGTTAAAGGGGGCCCTGACTGCCTAACCCTAAAGGGGGCCCCTGACTCTGCCTAACCCTAAAAGGGGGCCCTGACTCTGCCTAACCCTAAAGGGGGCCCCTGATTCTACCTAAACCGGGCCCTGACTCTACCTAAATATAAAGAGGGCCCTGACTCTACTTAAACATAAATAGGGCCCTGGCTACCTACAAACTAAAGGGGGCCCTGGCTACCTACAAACTAAAGGGGGCCCTGACTGCCTACAAGC
The DNA here is from genome assembly GCA_025379985.1 of Phyllomedusa bahiana. Lineage (NCBI taxonomy): Eukaryota > Metazoa > Chordata > Amphibia > Anura > Hylidae > Phyllomedusa > Phyllomedusa bahiana. The sequence continues at coordinate 6,165 of JAODAL010031625.1, forward strand.
CAAAGAGGGCCCTGACTACTAACAAACTAGCTAAAGGGTGCCCTAACTACCTAAATACTAAAGGGGACTCTACCTGCACACTAGCTAAAGGAGGCCCCGACTTCCTGCACACTATCTAAATGAGGCTCCTAACTACCTGTATACTACCTAAAGGGGCCTGCTTATCTACCTGGGGGCTATTTACCTACCCACCCATGGCTAGGTACCCACCAACCTACCTGGGGCCGGGCTAGCAACTTATCCAGCGGGTGTCTACCTACCTAAATAGGGCCTGTCTAATTACCTGGGGCCCTGCCCATTTGCCAACCTACCTAGGGTCTTGACTACCAACCTGGTAATATAATTGTGAGGGGAGCAGCCCATAGTTGTAGTATTACTCCAGGATCGGGTTCTCTCCCCACTCTCCAACCCCTTAGGATACTAGACCTCTAAGTTATGGCTTGTACCCGTTCTCTCACCCCTGGGAGGTTTGTACAGAGGTGAGAATAGGTAAAGAGGTGCTGGAAAATTGAGGATTCTAAGATATTTGTTTTAAAAATTCTGCGGGGATGAGTTGTGGCCGGGACAAGTCATATGACGGTGTGGAAGGGAAATGCAGAAGGGAAGGGGAAAAAGAACGACTCAAGAAAGAGAATGACTCATCAGATAAGACGTCTCCGGTGAGTCCCTGATGTCAGGGGTTATTTTACTTCTTTACTGGATCAGTGCTGTATTCACTGTAATGTGATGTGACCCGAGCTGGTGTCAGATCACTATGTGGTCTCTATATGGTGGTGTTGTAGGTTATACCTGAGCTGGTGTCTGACCTCTATGTGGTCTCTATATGGCGGTGTTGTAGGTTATACCTGAGCTGGTGTCTGACCTCTATGTGGTCTCTATATGGTGGTGTTGTAGGTTTTACCTGAGCTGGTGTCTGACCTCTATGTGGTCTCTATATGGCGGGGTAGTAGGTTATACCTGAGCTGGTGTCTGACCTCTATGTGGTCTCTCTATGGCAGTGTTGTAGGTTATACCTGAGCTGGTGTCTGACCACTATGTGGTCTCTATATGGTGGTGTTGTAGGTTATACCTGAGCTGGTGTCTGACCTCTATGTGGTCTCTATATGGTGGTGTTGTAGGTTATTTATAATAAAGGTAAATGCCACTGTAACTTTTTCGTGCTACCTTCGTTCAGGCACAATCTTACGGTCTCCAACCCTATAACCAACGTTTCAAAGCAGCAATGTGCCAATTTTATAAAAATATACTTTATTTCAAAAAACGGTAAAAAGCTTCTTTTAAGCACCATCAATTTTGTCAAAGCAGAAGGTACACATGCTGAAATTCATGAGTTACATACGTTAGTAGGAACCGCAGTCCTTTGTATGCTCCAACCGGAGCTTCCTGGTGGAGACGCCAGGAGACCGGGCAGTCCGCAACAGAGCAGCGACATTTCGAGGAGATCTCCTCCCCTTTCTCAAGCATGTGTAGATGATCCCACACTCTCACTATATAGCACTAATTACACAAACATGATAAAAACATAAAATTCAAACAACTGTTATAAAAACGATCTAAGGCTATAACATTCGTTAATACCCTTAGGGGCAAGATAACACAGCCGGTGTATCCATTCGGCTTCTTTTTGTAATAACTTTGTTTGTAATTGTTTACTATTATTGCAATGGACTTTTTGTAGCACACACCAACGTAACTCAGCTACATTGTGTTTTTCAATCGCAAAATGACGTGCCAGTGAGGTTTCCCCAAACATCTTTCTACCTTCTTCGGGATTGTTACTTTCAATTTTCTTATTAATAACGGTCTTATCAAGGATTTGTGTTCGTTCAATCTGACCTTGATCGGTCTACTAGTCTGGCCCACATATATCTTCCCACAGGGACATTTGAGCATGTAAATTACCGCTTCACTATCGCATGTGTGTGATCCTTTGATATATATAGGAAATCCTTTTGTTGGATGATATATATGATCAAAAAAAACTGGATGAGGAATTTAAGACTCAGAATACTCCAGAGTTCTATGCACAGGCGCACACAGATTTAACGACTAACATCGATAAATTAAAACTCTCATTGTTACAAAACAAGTTGAGAAAATATGAAAGAGACACTAGAGATTACGTGTTGAATCGTATGTTCTCATGCGCAGCTGAAAGAAAACCTTTACGGGGGCGTATAAAAAGGACATATGCTCGAAATACACAGAGTAATGCCTCCTCAAGTACAGATCGGATGCGACTGGACCTCATAACAGCAGAAAAAGAGGACAACGCAATAGAGATTTTTTTGAAGACCCTATACAGGCAGACAAGGGGCTATCGCCCAGTACTGGCACAGGAGGAGCGTCACAAACTCGACGCGGTACCAGGAACAGGACACAAATATACCCTCGTTAATGTGCAATATTTCATCTAAGGAGATGTCATCTATCCAGAAAGCCGTTATAGAAAAAGGATTTAATTTTGTACCTAAACAGGAGACTTAATTGTTTGATTTTGAGGTTGATTTCTTTAAATTTTGTAGGAACATCCGACTTAAAATGTTTTTCAATGATAAACAGTGTTCTTTAGGGTTCAATAAATTTTCTAGCAGTAAATTAAAAAGCAAGAGCAGTTTTGATCCAGACGTTAAAAATTCTTCATTAGATGTTTTCCAGCAATTGGTGTTGTGACGTGACTAAAAATTGGGATAAGGTTAATAGCAAAAATAAAAAATGGTTTAATTTTACATTGGATGAAAGGAAGGCTCTTATACAAATCCCAGAGGATCCCACTATAGTCGTGAAAAAAGCTGACAAGGGAGGTGCATGCGTTATTATGGATATGGATAGGTACATGCGGGAGGTGTTGTCCCAGTTAAATGATGAGCAAGTGTATAAGAAATTAACGTATGATCCAACTATCGAATTTTCTAGATATATTGAGAATATTCTTCAAGAGGCATTATTAGGAGAAGTAATAACTAACCAGGAAAAAACATTACTCACTAAGGTAAACCCAAGAACTCCGATCCTTTATATAGCACCAAAGATTCATAAATCGCTTAAAAATCTGCCAGGCCGCCCTATAGTCTCAGGCATTGACTCTATGCTTGAACCATTGGCAGCTTACCTTGACACATTTTTACAAGAAGAGGTTAAGAGGGACCCAAATATATTGCAGGATACAGGTCAATTTTTGAGGAAGATCGAAATGATTGACTGCAGTAAGGTTAAATGGATCTGCACATTAGACATAGTCATTGTTTACAAATATTCCTTACACTGAAGGTACACAGGCGGTCAGGGATATACTCATTCAAAATCCTAAATTGTCTAATCGGCATGTTGCATTTTTAATGCAACTATTGGATACTATCTTAAGCAAAAATTTTTTTCGTTTTGGTGAGGAGTTTTTTCTTCAATTACAGGGGACCTCTATGGGTTCTCCTGTAGCGCCTAGCTACGCCAATAGTTTTATGCAATATTTTGAACGTGAACAAATCTCTCCTCTGCCGCTGTTCAGACACGCGATTTGCTGGTTAAGATATGTCGATGACGTCTTCCTTCTCTGGTCCGGGACGGACTCAGAGCTGGAGGACTTCATTGGACATATTAACAGCCTCCATCCACTTATCCAATTTGCTGCTACAAAAAGTCAGGATGAAATCACATATTTAGATGTGTTGGTTAAAAAACAAGGTCATAGATTGAGTACCACTCTGTATACTAAAGACACAGATACTAACAATATTTTACATCGAAAAAGTCAGCATCCTCCACAAGTGTTCAAAGGGATTATGAAGTCGCAGTTTGTCCGTGCGCGATGCATCTGCTCAAGCGATTATGAATATATAGTCAATATGGAAAAAATCATTAAATAATTTGCTGAGAGAGGCTATTTAAGGGAGGACCTGGAAAAAATGGGTATGGAGGTCTATCGTACACCTAGAGAGAAATACTTGAAAACTAAGCCACCAAAGAAAAGGGATGACACTCTGGTATTTATGTCAACATATGACTGCCATGCGGGTATTATCAAACAGGCAATTCAAACACACTGGAAAGTGCTGCAATTGGATCTTCAGTTTGGTCCGGTGTTCAGAAATCGACCTAAATATGTTTACCGGAGAGGTAGAACAGTGGGACAACAGCTGGTCTCGGCAGACATCTGCGGTAAGAAACCGCGGGTGCCTGTTCAGACAGCGCTTAGACCCACTCGTACAGGCACATTTGCCTGCTGCCGATGTCAGCACTGCTCTGCCATTATAAAGGGTGATCATATATATCATCCGACAAAAGGATTTCCTATATATATCAAAGGATCACACACATGCGATAGTGAAGCGGTAATTTACTTGCTCAAATGTCCCTGTGGGAAGATATATGTGGGCCAGACTAGTAGACCGATCAAGGTCAGATTGAACGAACACAAATCCTTGATAAGACAGTTTATTAATAAGAAAATTGAAAGTAACAATCCCGAAGAAGGTAGAAAGATGTTTGGGGGAAACCCCCACGGGCACGTCATTTTGCGATTGAAAAACACAATGTAGCTGAGTTACGTTGGTGTGTGCTTCAAAAAGTCCATTGCAATAATAGTAAACAGTTACAAACAGAGTTATTACAAAAAGAAGCAGAATGGACACACCGGCTGGGTTCTCTTGGCCTTAAGGGTATTAACGAATGTTATAGCCTTAGATTGTTTTTATAACAGTTGTTTGAATTTTATGGGCGACATGTATGAACGGGCTTTTCGCCTGTTTTTGGCGTATTCTGCGCCTCCCAGCCCGAATCCGGCTGTCGGATGCAGGGATGTGGTGTTAGGCCAGCTTTTCGCCACTTTCAGCTGCGCCCCGCAGGGAAGGGGGGGGCAGTGCGCGCAGGGGTGGCGCGGGGTAGGCGTTTCCGGGGGGACCGGCGCGCTCGAAAACGCCGAGGCATGTACGAGGGCGAGTCGGCAAACGGAGGCGCAGTGCAGCGCTCGGGAGCTCCGACGGGCAGATCTGTTTTTTTTGGTCAAAAATGCTCCGGCAGAGGCGAAGTGAAGCAGGATCGGAACATGCGGGGAAACTACAGAAGATCGCAAGAGAAATCTCGGCGCTCCGCTCCTTTGCAGCAGGAGTATGAATCCAAAAAATCGTCTTTATACAGGCGGAAAACAGTGTCAAAAAAGAGCTGAACGTAAAAAATAAACATAATTAAAAAAAAATCACTTTCCTAAACTCTAGAACGGCGCAATATCAAGAAATCGGATATCGGAAATTGCCGGGAATACAGTAATTCAAATTCTGAAACCTATTCTCATTGGTTGACATAAACCGGCCAAACAGAATATGAGCGACAGTGAACCATTAAAACCTATGGAGAAGGATTGACCAATCAGAATCAAAGGGGGGACAGTTCAAAATACAGTAAAAATGCTAAAAAGGGCGATTGGTTAAGTTACTGGGGACTTGGCTAGCTCAGCCAATCAGAATAGGAGCGACAGAGACCCATTAAAACCTATGGAGAACTATTGACCAATCAGAATAGGAGCGACAAAGACCCATTTAAGTCTATGAAAGTTTAGCCCAAAATCAGAATCCATGGCGGAAAATTTCAAAATACAGTAAAAAAGACAGAAAAGAGCTGATTGGCTGAGCTAGCGGGGGCTTGGCTATCCCAGCCAATCAGAGCGCGAGCTACTTCTCCCATTATAGTCAAATGGAGAGATGGGCGCTCTGAAATCTCGGCGCTCGCACCGTGCGGCATGAAGTATTATAAAAAAAATAATTTTATTAAATGTAAAACATTATCAGATAAAGAGCCGAACCCTTCTTTACAAATAAAGCATTTAAAAAAACCCGACAACGCGTTTGTCGCCGAGACCGGCGTTTACATAGGGAATTGCAATAAAGAGAATTGGGGGGAAAAATACGTAATTCAAATTGTTTAAGCTATTCTCTTTGGGTCGGCATAAACCAGCCAATCAGAATAGAAGCGACAATGTCCATTATAACCTATGGAGGAGAATTGACCAATCAGAATAGGAGCGACAATGTCCATTATAACCTATGGGGAGAATTGACCAATCATATTCAAAGGGTGGGACAGTCAAAATACAGAAAAAAATGCAGAAACGAGCTGATTGGTTGAAGAGGCGGGGCTCGCCAGCTTAGCCAATCAGAGCGCGAGCTACTTTCTCATAGAGTTTTTATGGGGAAAAGAAATTCTGAGGCGCCTCTGTGATTGGCTAAGTTAAAAAAAGGCGCCGTTATTGGACCAATGGAGAGCGAGCGACGCTCCTATGTTTTCTAATGCAATCTGAAATAAAACTGTAAAATGGCCGAAATCAAATTATAACACTAAAAGAAGTTGTCCTGATTGTATATAAAACGAATGATAATATGGGGGTAACGAAAAAAAAATAAATTTAAATTTAATAAAATCATGTTTTATTTCTTTATTTTCGTTGCACCCATACTATTGATCCTTGGCTAACGAAAATAAAAAATAAACATGATTTTTGGGAATTAAAATTTTTTTTTTTCGTTCCAGCCTGTCCCGCACGGAACGTTTTTCGGTGCAGTCCTGGGACGGCGCCTAAGTCCCCCTGCGCCCAAGTCCCCCGCACTGTGCCCCACACACACTGGCGAGCGCAGGGAACTTTTGCCCGCATGTACGAAACGCACCGCCTCAGGCGGCGAATCTTAGGCGCAGCCCGCACTGCGCCTCGGTCCCCGCACTGCGCCCCACACACTGCCCGGCGCGGCGGACTTTTCCCGAATGTAGACGCACTACCTCGGCGCCGAATCATAGCGCAGCGCCGCACTGCGCTCAGTCCGCACTGCACCTAACACACTGGGGAGGCGCGGCGGACTTTACATGCTATGTATGAGCCGCCCCCCCGACATAAAATCAGGCGCAGAGTCCGCCGGGAAACTGGCGGAAAGGTGCGCCCCGACCCGGCGGGATTCATACATGTCGCCCTATGTTTTTATCATGTGTGTGTAATTCGTGCTATATAGTGAGAGTGTGGGATCATCTATGCATGCTTGAGAAAGGGGAGGAGATCTCCTCGAAACGTCCGCTGCTCTGTTGCGGACTGCCCGGTCTCCTGGCGTCTCCACGAGGAAGCTCCGGTTGGAGCATACAAAGGACTGCAGTTCCTACTAACGTATGTAACTCATGAATTTCAACATGTGTACCTTCTGCTTTGACGAAATTGATGGTGCTTAAAAGAAGCTTTTTACTGTTTTTCATCTCATCTATACACATAGGGCTCTCCCCGCGTTCTCTGTACACATAGGGCTCTAAACTGTATGCTCTGTACACATAGGGCTCTGCACTATATCATCTATACACATAGGACTCTGTACACATAGAGCTCTGCATTACATGCTCTGTACACACATAGGGCTCTGCATTGTATGCTCTGTACACACATAGGGCTCTGCACTGTATGCTCTGTACACACATAGGGCTCTGCACTGTATGCTCTGTACACATAGGGCTCTGCACTGCCTGATCTGCACACATAGGGCTCTGCACTGTATCATCTATACACATAGGGCTCTGCACACATAGGTCTCTGCACTGTATCATCTATACACATAGGGTTCTGCACTGCATCCTCTGTACACATAGGGCTCTTCACTGTATCAGCTATACACATAGAGCTCTGCACTGTATCAGCTATACATATACAGCTCTGCACTGTATAATCTATACACATAGGACTCTAAACTGCACGCTCTGCACACATAGGGCTCTCGCACTGCATGCTCTGTACACATAGCGCTCTGCATTGCATGCTTTGTACACACGTAGAGCTCTGTACTTCATGTTCTGTACATATAGGTCTCTGCACTGCATGTACTGTACACATAGGACTCTCATTGCATGCTCTGTACACACATAGACCTCTGCACTGCATGTTCTATACACATAGAGCACTGCACGTTCTGTATACAGGGGTCTGATTCACCCTGAAGGCATCAAAACTATGAATTAACACATGTGGAATTATAAAGTGTGAAACATCTGAAAATCTGCCTTATATTCTAGGTTCTTCAAAGTAGCCTCCTTTTGCTTTGATTACTGCTTTGCACACTCTTGGCATTCTCTTGAGGAGCTTCAAGAGGTAGTCACCTGAAATGGTCTCCAACAGTCTTGAAGGAGTTCCCAGAGATGCTTAGCACTTGTTGGGCCCTTTTGCCTTCCCTCTGCGGTCCAGCTCACCCCAAACCATCTCGATTGGGTTCAGGTCTGGTGACTGTTGAGGCCAGGTCATCTGGCGTAGCACCCCATCACTCTCCTCCTCCATGCTTCATGGTGGGAACCAGGCCCCCCCACACCATCACACCTCCTCCTCCATGCTTCACGGTGGGAACCAGGCATGTAGAGTCCATTCGTTCATCTTTTCTGCGTCGCACAAAGACACGGTGGTTGGGAACAAAGATCTCTAATATGCACACGTCAGACCAAAGCACAGATTTCCACTGGTCTAATGTCCATTCCTTGTGTTCTTTAGCCCAAACAAGTCTCTTCTGCTTGTTGCCTGTCCTTAGCAGTGGTTTCCTAGCAGCTATTTTACCATGAAGGCTGCTGCACACAGTCTCCTCTTAACAGTTGTTGTAGAGATGTGTCTGCTGCTAGACCTCTGTGTGGCATTTACCTGGTCTCTAATCTGAGCTGCTGTTAACCTGCGATTTCTGAGGCTGGTGACTCGGATGAACTTCTCCTCCGCAGCAGAGGTGACTCTTGCTCTTCCTTTCCTGGGGCGGTCCTCATGTGAGCCAGTTTCTTTGTAGCACTTGATGGTTTTGGCCACTGCACTTGGGGACACTTTCAACTGCATCCGAAAAGCGGATCCCAAAAACACACCAGCTGATGTTTTTTTTTTATCCGTTTTGTATGCTTTTAACATGCGTCTTCCGGATCTCTCTCTTTTCTCTCTCTCCTCCTCTCTCTCTCTCTCTCTCTCTCTCCTCTCTCTCTCTCTCTCTCCTCTCTCTCTCCTCTCCTCTCTCTCTCTCTCCTCTCTCTCTCCTCTCCCTCTCTCTCTCCTCTCTCTCCTCTCTCTCCTCTCTCTCTCTCCTCTCTCTCCCCCCTCTCTCTCTCCTCTCCCTCCACTCTCTCCTCTCTCCCCTCTCTTTCCTCCATAGTTGCCAACTTTTGAAAATGAAAAAGCAGGAGATACTAGTGCGCGGCACGCTACGCGCGGCGCCGCAAAAAAAATTGCATGGCCACGCCCATCTTGACGGTATGCCACGCCCCTTCAAAAACCACACCTACTCCACCTAACTGCATAACGGCTTTGGAAGAAAGCCAGGTAGATGCCCTTATAGCCAGGTAGTAGCCCCCCATAACCAGGTAGTGCCCCTTACAGGCAGGTAGATGCCCCCTTGTAGCCAAATAGATGCCCTCTCTGTAGCCAGGTAGAGCCAAATTTGTAGCCAGGTAGATGCCCCCCATTGTTTGCCAGTAGATGCCCCCATTGTTTGCCAGGTAGTGCCCCCATTGTTTGCCAGGTAGTGCCCCCACTGTTTGCCAGGTAGATGCCCCCTCTGTTGGCCAGGTAGTGCCCCCTCTGTTGGCCAGGTAGTGCCCCCTCTGTTGCCAGGTAGATGCCCCCATTGCTTTCCAGGTAGTGCCCCCTCTGTTGCCAGGTATGCCCCTCTGTAGCCAGGTAGTCCCCCCACGTTAGCCGGGAGTGCCCCCATTTTTAGCCAGGAAGGGCCCCCCTTGTTAGCCGGGGGGTATGCCCCCATCCCCCCTTGTTAGCCGGGTAGTGCCCCCTTTTGCCAGTAGCCCCCCCATTGTACCGGGTATCCCCCATTGAAAGCCAGGTAGTACCCCCTTTTTTTGCCGGGTAGTCCCCCCCATTAGTACCAGTATGCCTCCTTTGTTGCCAGGTAGGCCCCATTTTGGGCCAGGTGGGCCCCCCCCTTTGTAGCCAGGAGTCCCCCATTGTTACCCCATTTGCCCTTTTTCCAGGAGGCCCCCCTTTTTAGCCGGGTAGTCCCCCTCTGTTGCCAGGTTTTTCCCCATTGTACAGGTCCCCCCCATTTACCAACAGTGCCCCCTAAAACAATAAAAATAAAAAAATAAAATCCACTTACCTGACCAGGTCCTGCAGAGCGGCCCGCCCCCGGACATCTCCTCAGCATGCACAGGGGGAATGAAGCAGCCGCGCTCACTTCCCTTGACGCTGACATGTGTGTACGGCGCACCCGGCGCCGTACAACAGGGGAGGAGGGAGCGATCCCCCTGCCTCCCCCTCTCAGCGAGGTTCCGGGGGGGGGAAGCGGGGGCGAGCGCCCTCCCACCCCCTGTGGGAACGGGACGGCGGCGCCGAGAACGCACCACGCTACTCCGGCGCCCGGGGGCATTTTTAAAAAAGGGCCCCCCCCCTGCGGGGGGAAAATCCCCAACTCCCCCGGGGGCGGGGGGGGGACCAAAAAGCGGGACCCTCCCCCCCAAAACGGGGGAAGTTGCAAGTTTCCCCCTCTCTTTTCCTCTCCGCTTTCCCCCTTCCTCCCCCCTTTTTTTTTCCCCTTTTCCTTCTCTTTTTTTTTTCTTTTTCCCCCCCCCCCCTTTTCCCCCTCCCCCCCCCCTTTTCCCCCTTTTTCCTATTCCTTTTATCTTTTCCCCTTTTTCCCATTTCCTTCTTCTCTTTCCTTCTTTTTCCTCCTTTTTTTCTCTTTTTTCCCCCCCTTTTTTTTTTCCTTTTTCCTTTTCCCCGCCCCCCCCCTTTTTTTTTTTTCCCCCCCCCCCCCCCTATTTTTCCCCCTTGGGTTTTATCCCCTTTTTTTTCTTTAAAAACCCCCTTTTCCCCCCCAAAAATTTCCCCCCCTTTTTTTTTTTTTTCCCCCCCCCCCTTTTTTCCTCCTTTTCCCCCCTTTCCCCCCCCCTTTTTTTTTTCCCCCCCCTCCTTTTTTTCCTTTTCCCCCCTTTTCCCCCCCCTTTTTTCCCCTTTCCCCCCCCTCCCCTTTTAAAAACCCCCCTTTTTTTTCCCCTTCCCCTCCCGGTCCTCCCATTCCTTTCCCCCCCCGGGTTTTTTTTTTCCCCCCCCCCCCTTCCCCCCAAAAAAAAAAAAAATTTTTAAAAATTTTTTTTATTTTTTTTCCCCCTTTCCCCCCGGGAAAACAGAAAAAAATTTAAGAGGGAAAAAATTTTTTGGGGGGGGGGGGTTTTTTTTAAACCCTGTTTAAAATTAAAAAAAGGGGAAATTTTTTTTTTTTAAAAAAAAGGGGGAAATTCTTTGGGTTTTCAAATAAAAAAAAAAGATTTTTAAAAATTTAAAAAAGGATTTTCCCAAAAAAAAACCAAAAATTTAAAAAAAAAAAATTTTTTGGGAAAACCCTGGGTTTTTTTAAAAAAGGAAAGGAAAAAATTTGGGGGGGGGAAAAAGGGGGAAAAATTAAAAAAATTGTGTGAAAATCCTTAATGAAATTTTTTTTAAAATTTTTGGGGGGGTTTTTTTTGGGAAAAAGTTAGTTATGGGAGAAGGGGGAAAATTTTTTAAAAACAACAAATATTTTCCCAACCCCAAAAAAAGGGAAAATTATAAACCAAACAAACCCCTTGAATAAAAAAAATTTTTGGATTTGAGTTGAAAGAAAAGTGGAGAATTTTGAAAAAAGGGGTATTTAAAAAGAAAAATAAAATAAGTTTTTTTAAATTTTTGAAAAAAATTAAAACTGTTTATTAATTTTTTATGGAAAAGTGAACTTTTTTAATTTTTAAAAAAAAAAAACTTTAAAAAAGGAATGTAACTTTTTTTTTTGGATCTTTGGGAAAATTTTTTTGTAAGGGGGTTTTTTTTGAAATTTTGGGATTTTTGTTTTTCAAAAAGGGATAATTGTTTTTGGGACCTTTATAAAAAAAAAAATGAGTTTTTCTAAAAACCCCAAAAAGAGAGGGAAATTAAAAGGGGATGGGTTTTTTTGGAAAGGGGGTTTTTGTATAAACTTGGAAATCACACAACCATTTTTTAAAACATAAAAAATTTTAAACACCGGCTTAAGACCACTTATTTTTTATGGTTTTTTTTGAAAGAGAAATTTAAAGATTGTGGATTAGGTGTAGAATAGAAAAAAATAGGTAAAAATTTTTATGGGAAAAATTCATTTTTAAATTTGAAAAGATTAAGTGAAACCATTAGTGCGATTTGAAGTCTCAAGGGGAAGGAGGTGAAACAGAAATAAACGGGAGGTATTTGAAATTGAAATTTTGTTTTTTTGTTGTTTACCTTTTTTGAAAAGTATTTAAAATAATGTTTTAAAATTATATTTTTGATCCCGTCAGTGTGAATCTACAATTTTTATATTAAGAAAATCAAAAAAAACTTTTGAATGAGAAGGTGTGTAAAAATTTTTGGGTTGTTGTTGTGTATACATGCAGAGCCCTATGTTGTATAGAGATACAGTCAGCCCCTATGTGTGTAAGAGCTACAGTGCGAGCCCTATGTTTTGTACGAGCATACAGTGCAGGCCCTATGTGTGTAAGACCCTTTAATGTAGAGCCATGATGTACAGATCATTTTTTTCATTGTTTACACTTTTTTTGTTAATAATAATTCCACAGTGTTAATTCATATTTTATGCTTCCACAATTTTTATAGTCAGAAAATACAGAAACTGTTGGAAAAGATGTGTCCAAATTTTGGTCTTACTTAAAAAGCCTGCACTGCATCCTCTGTACACACATAGAGCTCTGCCCTGCTTGATCTGGACACATAGAGCTCTGAAAATGTGTTCCCCCACACAGTGGCTCGCATGCTTGTCTGTAGCATAAGGCTCTGAATTGCGTACTCTATACACACATAGAGCTCTGCATTGCATGCTCTGTACACACATAGAGCTCTGCATTTCATCCTGTACACAAAGAGCCTGCATTGCATCTCTTACAACAAAGCCGCATTACATTTGCACAAAAAGCTCTGCATTGTATGCTATGTACACACATAGAGCTCTGCATTGCATGCTCTGTACACACATAAAGTCTGCATTGTACTTGTGCCATAAGCTCTGCAGGTGTGCTCGTACACACATGGGCTTGACTGTATACTACACATAAGCTCTCACTGCATGCCCTTACACATAGACTCTGCCCTGCTTTTTGGACACATAGACTCTGCTCTGCTGATCCGGACACATAGACTCTGAACGGTTTTCTCCCACACAGAAAAGGGGTCGCACGCTTTCTCGTACACATAGAGCTCTGCCTGCATCTCCAACATGGATCTCTGCAATGCATGCCTACACAAGGTCTGCACTGAGCTCTGTACGCAAGGGCCTGAAAGCGTACTTATACACACATAGAGCTTGCATTGAGCTCTGTAACACATAAGCCGCATTGATCTCTGTGCACACAGAGCTCTGCACTGCATGCTGTGTACACAGAGCTCTGCATTGTATACTCTGTGCACATAGAGCTCTGCATGGTGTGCTCTGTACACACATAGGTCTTGACTGTATAGTCTACACATAGAGCTCTGCACTGCGGGCTCTGTACACACATAGGACTGCACTGTATGCTCTGTACAAATATAAAGCTCTGCACTGCATGCTCTACACATTGAGCTCTGCATGCATGTATGACACAGGGCTTGGATGCAGTTCTGTACACATAGGGGCCCGCCTGGGCGCTGTACACATTGGGCTCTGCACTGTATGTTCTGTAACCATAGGGCTCTGCACTACATGCTCTCTACACATAGAGCTCTGCACTGTATGCTCTGTACGCATAGGGCTCTGAACTGCGTACTCTATACACACATAGAGCTCTGCATTGTATGCTCTGTACACACACAGAGCTCTGCATTGTATGCTCTGTACACATATAGGTCTTGACTATATAGTCCGTACACATTGAGCTCTGTCCTGCATGCTCTGTACATATAGAGCACTGCACTGCATGATCTGTACAGACATAGATCACTGTGTGCACACATAGGGCTCTGCAATGTATGCTCTGTACACATATAAAGCTCTGCACCATATGCTCTGTACATGTAGAGCTCTGCACTGTATGCTCTTTACACACATAGAGCTCTTCACTGCATGGTCTCTGCACACATAGAGCTCTGTACTGCATGCTTTATACATATAGGGTGACATGCATACTTTTTTGCACGCATTAGTATGTAGTATGAACCTGTTCTATTGTGGGTCATAGAATTAGCATTTTCTAGCTACTAAGCGACACTTCGGGCTCAGGTAAACCACTTGTAACTTTCCTAAACCCTTTTCCCCAGGATTCCTGTCCTACATAATAAAAGTGGGAGAATCTACGGTTGTGGTGCGACGCCCCCACATCTCAGACGCATTACAAAGTGGTGCGGGCGTCTCAGAATGTGCCTAATTTTGGAGTGCGTCTGATTATAAATCTAGAGAACAGGGCTGCGCCAGTTTTTGGCTGAATGGACGCCTGACTACTAGCACAGCCCCGTTCATGAATGTCACCCATAGAGCTTTGCACTTCATACTCTGCACACACACAGCTTTGCACTGCATACTCTATACACATATAGCTCAGTACTGTATTCTTTAAATACAGACATCTTTGCACTGTATGCTTTACAAACATAGTGCCCTGCACTGTGTGCTTTATACACACAGAGCTCTGCAGTGCATAATTACACGCAGCTCTGCAGTGTAACTTTGGGATATACACCTCGCCTGCATACCTAACCAGCTCTGTAATGTATACTTTTTTACAAATTTTAGTTGTACTGAACCTTTTACACATTAGCTCTGTCCCGTATACCCTTTTAAAAACACGCTGTGCACTGATACTTTTTAACATTTAAACTCTGCATTGTATACTCTATACACACAAAACCCGGGGAAAAGCATAATTTAAACCAGTCTGCACTGAATTTATAACCAAAGCTCTGCACTGCATATTCTGTAAACACGCCTGCACGCTCCTTACACAAAGTTGGGAAATTTTATAGTTACACATTCGTACGTATATCTATACAATTTTGATGTTTAAAACTGTAACACAGGGGTTCAGCCCCGTTTTTTGTTAATCCAAGGGGGTTAATTTCGTGAGATGAAGAGGTTGTGGAAAGGGAAGCTTTTTTGCACACAGAAAGTGCATTCCAGAGGGCTCCAGACAGGGGGATAGGTGCTGCAGTGGTGAGGGGGATGGTTTTGAGGTTTATGTGGTTGATAAAGTGCGTGCTGCTTGGTCTGTAAGAGATGCCTGAAGCCACAGTGGGGATGTGCTGAGGGGGGCACGGGGTTGGGAGATATGTCCCCGGCAGCGAGGAGAAGCAGGTAGAGAGTGAGGAGGTGTGTGTGGGATAGAGAAAAAGGTGGTTGTGTGGGTTTTTTGAGAAAGGTCTTAATGTTGTGGAAGAGTTGAAGAGTAGAGGTCAGGTGTGAGGGTAAGACAGAAGGGGAGATAGGGAATCCATTGCACAGCGTGGGTGTCGGAGGGGAGACAAGGAGTTTTATGCTTAGGGAGGCAGTGATGATTGGGGCAGAGAGGTGCATATTGGGTGCTGTTTGAGTGAGGAGATGGGAAGGGTCTTGGTTACCTTTGGTTCACTTCTGGTTTCAATGATGGTATTAATGCTGCATACACTTAAGGAGATTGTACTTAAAGGATGTTGCACAGACCGACTAAAGTCATGATTGACTTGGGTGCATGCTTAAATAACAAGCCTGCTACTCTTACCAGGTGTGAAATTGGGAGTGGGAGGGGGGGGGGGGGATATTGGTGAGCAGGAGGAAAGATTGAAAAGTTATAGTGGGTAGACAATTAGGCCTTTTGTCATAGCGGGAGATGCAGCCAAACTACAAAGTTTATCAAAAGTGTGTACCATTCAATAGAGACAGAGAGCAGGAGATTTACACAGGGCAGTTGGAGAGGATAGCTATAGTTACCTGTGGGGACATAACCTGCCTATAGCTACCTATGGGGACATTACCCTGCCTATAATTATTGTTGTAGATGGAACCACAAAAGGGCTCTACTTTCCAGTACGGGACCAAATCAGTATATTAGTTGTCACATGCCAGAGAATTCACAGCCTGACACTTTCTCAGACAAAGAGTTCTCCAAACTTTATTACACACACTCAAGGTTTTAACAGGTTAGGGGTTTTCACATTCCTTAAGCAACATGTGACATTACATCCACTCTCCTAATTGGCTCTTCTTATCTGCATGTTAAATGACCCTCCTCTCTCTTTGTTAGAGACAAGAAAAATAACTACGGTGAGCAGCCATTTTGGCATATCAGGGTGTGTCTGAACACGCCATCTTGTGGGTGGACTAGACATTACACATAATACATTCTATAACAGTTATTATTTACAGTACAAACAGATTGAATATGTGGCCATTTGCTAACACGTTAAAAAGTGTATGGTTATACAGGCAGCTTTTACGTGCAATATAGATAAAGATATGTGAGGTATTATACTGATTAATACATTAAAATAGAGACACAAAAGGATCACACATATATAACCTTTGTTCCCATCCACAGCAGTCCCCCCTTAAGACTTTGGTCTCATTTTAATCTTTCCCTTGGGACCTAGACACCACGGGACAAAGCTGCGTTGAGGCGTCCCAACCTTCTCTCTGATAAGCAGTGAGGGTTGGGCTCAATACCTTGTCCCATCTAGTGATCCACCATCCCTACACTCCCATCTCAATACTTCTGACTAGGGAGACGTCCACTCTCTCAGGCAGGCACATGTTGTGGCAAGGGTCCAAAAGGTGTCTTTGTGTCCACTTCAGCATAGGGGTCAGGCTGTGGGCAACTGTTCATCATAGTGGGAATGCTTTCATCCACAGCTCTTCCAAGTAGTTTCCTCAAACATGGAAAAACACAACAAACAATTAGGGCAAGAATGAGCAAAATTCAGACAATCACAATCCCCATTTGTACTAAAACTCCTTTCCATCCCTTCAACCAACCGAACCAGTCTCCCCAAGGGTCAGTGATACCAGAGTTCCTTTTAACTTCATCGGAAAGATCTGACAATTTTTTAATGGCCACCGTTAGGTCCTGTATTGTCTGGGATAAAAGTACAACAGGTTTCTCCAGTCATTTTGCACACTCCTCCCTTCTCAGCCAACACCATGTCCAGAGCCATCCTGTTCTGCCAGGCTACAGCAGAGGTTGGGCCCTCTTGATCTGCCAGGCCCTGTAGGGCATCTCTGGTGTAATTGACAAATCTCTGCTGGTTATAACTGTAAGGGCGCATCCACACGGCAGTGGACAAATGCTGGCCGGTTTGCCGGTCGGTATTTGTCCTGTTTTGCGGCCGTCCCCACCCATTGAGAAGCACATCTTCTGTCCGGAAACCAGACAGAAGATTGTGCTTCTACAATGTTTTGCCGCCGGACCGCCGGCGGCAAAACCGTCCAACGGCAAAACCCGTGCAGTGGGGACTGCTGCACGGGTTTTCCATAGAGAACAATTGTGATCATTTTCCGCCGGTTATCAAGGCGCTCTGAAAAACCGACAACCTCCAGAAAAACCGGCAGAAAAAATGTGCCGTAGGAACCTGGACAAACTATAGCAAGCAGAGATTCAAACCCAGCGCCCACTTGATCCCTTGCCTTAAACTCATCAGGGACCCCCTGTCAAAACTGCCCTTTGAGGTTACTCACCTTCTTCTCCTGGCTCTTGCTGTCTCACTGGTAGGGCTATCCCCTCACACTTCACTCAGTATGTGAAATGGAATGAGTAGTTTGGTCAGGGCACATTGTCTAGTCCAGTTACCCTCCAACTTAGTCCTGACTTTGAGATCTCCACATATCCAATATACATCCCCTATGGAGAGATTCGTACTTTGTTGCTACTGATGTTACTATATGTGGAGCAGTACCCGTTAGTGGTAAAGATACCCACGAATCAGCCATTTCCCATACTACTTGTATAGCAGGTGTAATTACCTGGGTAAACTGTAGTCCCAACCCCTGGCCTTGATGTTTTGGTCGTGATCGGGTACTTGGCCTTTCATTCCTCACAGTCAGTGTGGTTTATGGTGGAGTTGGTGTAAAGACTAAGAAGACATTACTGTGCTGATATATGAATATCTAGAGAGACTGTGCCCATATGGGGCCTAGCGGCTGAGCAGACATAACAGTTTGTTTTATTGTGCTGGTTGGCTGTATACTTAACCCATTCCAGCCACAAGTTCTTATCTGAGAACCCGGTCTCTACCCTCATGGTGTCCTCAGAGGTGGGATCAGCTATGGCTGTCATGCTCTGAAAAGTCTGTACATGGGGCATAAGTGGGTTTACCGGTGTTGGTGCTGGGACTCCCAACCATTTCCCTGGGTCTGTATTCATATCTTTCAACTGGATTTTCTCTCGAAATCCCCGTGCCCCCCCCCCTCGTATGTATGCTCCCAGGACATATATGCCTCCATCAGTCTCTTGAGGGTTTTCAATGGTTAAGGTTAGAGGCATGCTTTCACCTGATATTCCCTGGTCTTGACAGACTCCAGTTTTTGTTAGACTCATCCTAGTGAGTAGGGGCTTCCCCTGTTTATCTTTCCTGTTTAAAGCAGTCTATATCCCCAGTCATTCTGCTTCTTGGGCTGACTTATGCACTGGCAGACTTCTGGCTTCCAACACTGCGTGTGATGTGGTCACGGCATATCCCATGTGAAATCGTCCTGCACTGTCTGCAAATCTGGATCCTTCCACAAAAAGAACCATATCCGGATTGTCAAGCAGAGTCTCATGTACAGAGGGCAAATGAGAGGTTTCCATCTTCATGACTTAAAAGCAATCATGGCTCTCTTCATGTGTATCGGATTCTTCCGATTCCTCTTCGTCCTCATTCCCCCTTGAGGAAGGGGAAGTAAGGTGGCTGGAATTAAGAACACAACAGCGCATAAGAGTAACGTTATCCGGCAGGAGGAGAGAACATTGCAGTCTAAGCAGTCGAGCTGATGAGAGATATTTCGGTTGCGTTTGATTGAGAATAGCAGAGATGTCATGTGGAGCCAGAAGAACTAAAGAATGTCCAAGTACAATGTCTGCCGTTTTGTATTCATATGGAAAAGCGTGGGTACCGGCTTGCCCGAATCCTATGCATGCTCCGCCTGTGGGATGCTGTAGGTAGGGCTCATTGGCTTGAGCCATCAGTGGTCTGTTACCACCTCTCCATTGTCGACAGGGTACTCAGCAGTCCCTTCTAAAATGTCCAATGCGATTGCGTCTAAAACATACAGGACTCGGTCGTGTAAACGAAGGAGATCCATCTTCCTCTTCTGTTACCATCATAACAGGAGTTGTCTTTGTTTTAGAGGCTGCTGGTAGGTTGTTCTTGATTCCTCTCGCCACTTGGAGAACTATATCCATATCCAGTGACTTGTATTCCGGTCTCACCATTTTCAGTAGAAGGGCATAGGTTGCTTCTCTGGATCTGGAAGACTGCCAGACAGGTTAGATGCTTGCACAGGATTAAATGTAACATAATATGTTCGGGTTTTTGCACTGACTGCTGCAGATGCAATATGACTGGGAACAAGGAGGCTAGGAGGTGCTGTGCCTGTTGTTCTGGAGTGGTCTTGTAAGCCTTCCCTGCGTCCCCTTCCTGTCAGATCCATGGGAGTACTGCTGATAGGCTGTCTCCCCCCCCAGGTCCTTAGCGTACTTCTCCAGGAAGTATTGGGCTGTTCTTCTTTGTTCCTCTGTCAGGGGTTGTGTCTCCTCTCCCCTATTGCTCCACCCAGTAAATCATCTTCTTCTCCTAGCACCATAAGGCTATTAGTTCCTGGTCTCCAAACATCTCCTGTTACTGTGTCCATTATAGGAAATAATGAGATTGGATTTTTAACTATGGGCGCCGCCATCTTGGCCCTGGATGTGGAAGTGTTGACCCCGGAAGGGGCGGGCAATAACCACGACAGAAGTGGAAGTGACATCAGAAGTAATTTAGGCAAGATGGGAGCAGTGGGTGTGACTGGAGCAGTAGGCGTGACTAAAGGCAGAAGTGACATAGAAGGGGCGGCAACTGGCACTAGTGACTTCAGGGGTGGTGCTGCACTTGGGGCAGGAGCCGTGGGTTGGGCTACAGGAGGCGAGGTATTGTTGTGGACAGTTGTGGGGGTGGGCAATGGCACCAGAGGTTCTGGTATACTAGACATAGTGGGTGTAATAGGTGGAGCTAAATTAGTAAGCAATGCTAAAGTAGCTAAGGCAGGGATGGCTTGTGATGCAGATGGGCCGTCTTTGGGGCATGACGCTCCACAGTTACAACCCCCTTCTCTCCACCCCTGATTGAACACATCACACCTCACACAAGCCCAGGAATTCAGCTCTCCGCCATTACAGGGCAGTGGCATCACACTTTCCTTTGTTTCAGAAACTTCTCCTGGGGGATGATACACATAGGCAGCTGCACCCCCAGGGCCCCACCCTTCTTTATGAATCCATATAGCTACACTGTACCAGGATTCAGCCATCACAACATTCCAAGATCCTTCAATCTACCTTCTTTCTGTATCAACCCTCAGACAGTTCCATAATTTTTTATCACAAATGCTTTCTGAGGTCTCAATTCACACTTCAGCTGCTTGCAAATCCTTCATTCTACTATGCTTCTCCAATATTCAGGCTGGAGCCATCTAAGCCACTTTCATCAAATCCTTCACTTACTTAAAGGGGTTTTATCGTTACAAAGATCATGTCTCAGATTATGGGGACAGTAAAAATAAGCACTTTTGTAATTGGGTTGCATTACCTCAGTCACTTGGTTTAGCAGATATGAGCTTTTCTGTACATCTGTGTTCTAGTTCTGTTGTTGCTGGTGGGCCACGCCTGGTGGGATCCCGCCCCTTGACCCGCCCCCTGCACTGTGTTTGGCTGCTGGGCGGGGACATGGCATTTTTGTGCCCTTGGCAATTACAGCCATTGGCGCCCCCCCCCCCCCCCCCTCACTCCCCAAAAAATGTCCCCCCCCCACACACACTAATTCCTCTCACCCCTGCGCCAGGTCCTGTCACTAATTTTCTGCACATTCCACATAGCTCCAGTCCATCTCCTAAGCGGTAACTGCACAATGAAAATCAGCCCTGACAAATTAGCTTTTTCAATATCGCTCCCCTCCGTATGACCGTGTAATACTCCTAAATAACAGTCACCAAATAATCCACCGATACATGGAGCAAATCTATCGGACGAAGGATTGTTACTAAAAAAACACTCCTACAAAACCAAGACCCAAAACTATTACTACTTAAGGATCAAATAATCCTGCAAGACCCTGACCAAACTCGACCCCCACATGTGACCATCAGTTGTACACAGGCTCTACAGACAGATATTTCCGCCATACAGTGACCATATAGTGGTAGATACTAGTTGTATGTAGACGCTCTGCAGACATATAAGTGATTACACTGCAGTTACATTTAGTGACTCACCAGAGACATAATTTCTGATCAGTGTCGTTCACTTTCCCTTTTCTTCTCCATCCGGTTCACACCTTCATGCTGATTGCTCCCGGCCAATACTCGTCCCTGCAGATTTGGACACAAATATCTTAGAATCCTCACATTTCCAGTATCTCCTTAATTATAGGTATATAAGTCCCCTCAGTTAGACAGGTATATAGATATGCCCTCTCAGTCAGGCAGGTATATGTATATTGTCCCCTTAGACAGGTAGGTATATAAATATAAGGGCACTCAGGCAGGTATATAGATATAGGGTCACTCTCAGGCAGGTATATAGATATAGGGTCACTCTCAGCAGTATATAGATATAGGGGCACTCAGGCAGGTATATAGATATAGTGTCACTCTCAGGCAGGTATATAGATATAGGGACATTCAGGCAGGTAATGCTATAGGGCTCAGCAGGTATATAGGGGCACACAGGCAGGTATATAGGGGCACACAGGCAGGTATATAGCTCTAGGGGCGCAGGCAGGTATAGAGCTACGGGCCACAGGCAGGCGTATGGGGGCTCAGGCAGGCGTATAGGGGCTCAAGCAGCGCTATAGGGGCTCAGGCAGGCGTATAGGGGCTCAGGCAGGCGTATGGGGGCCACAGGCAGGCGTATGGGGGCCACAGGCAGGCAAAAATAACAACATATAGACTCACCTTACCTGTTTCCCGGCCGCGCGCTCCTCTTCTTTACCAGCCGCGTGCTCCTCCAGCAGCTCCTCTGGCGCACGACCTGTGACGCGCTGTGCGCCCGAGGAGAGGCAGCGTCGCGATGACATTACTTCATCGAGACGCTGCCAGGTGAGCCGCACGGGGCTGCGCCGGGTCCTCAGCGCTATGACGACCCGGCGGCCCCGCTGTGTCGGCCCTGCGGCTTACCGGAGGATCCAGCGATCCTCCGGTGAGCGGGTCCGACACTGTCTGCAGAGCAGGGAGCGCTCGCTCTTTACTCCGCAGAAGCGCTCAAAGAGACCACTGGCGCTTCAGGCCCACGGCAGCGGCCTGGAGCCCGGCGAGGTTCGGGGCCCTGCCTGTGTCCCTTAGGGATAGGCAGAGGTAGGCGCCCGAGGCGATCGCCTACCTCTGCCTACCCGTCGTCCCGCCTCTGATTGGCTGACATTTCATTCAACCTGTTGGGATACGCCCCTAAACAGGAAACGCCCCGGCCACGCCCCCTGTGCTGTGATTGGCTGCCTGCACACTCTGTGTTTTTTCCCATCTGAGCTGTTAAAATCGATAGTGAAACCAAGGTCTGCTGTCTCCATATACATCTCCCAGCTCTAGGGTGAATAATCTGGGCTATTACTGCCTGTTTAAAGGGCTTTTGCCAAGAGGTTGATTCACCTCCTCACAGGTCCAGTCCTTAAGCTGCCACTTTGAAAAGAGGACGTTCTGTTCCTCAGATCTATGCAAGCTGATCCACTCTGCAACAGAGAGGTTGGGAGTTCAAGCCCCATCAGTAGTTTTTTAAAATTTTCTTTTATAAATTTTACACATATGTAAAGATATGAAAAAAATGTTAACATTAAAATTTTTATTTATATACACACCCCGTCCCCTATATATGTCCTAAACAGTAGCACCCAAACCCAACTTCCCAACATATGTGATTAAAATCATATACTGGGGGGGATGAACATAAAAAGTGGGGGAGCTATTATGTGTATATATTCATTATAGAGATTGACTATTTTTTTTTAGGTCTCTCTCATTTGTAAAAATTTGGGGGGGGGGAGGAAATACTTTTGTGGGGGACTAAAACCCCAAAACCCCCTTTCCCTTTGTAAAGCCAAACCCCCTACCCCCGAAACCACCCCCCAAATTAATTTTTATAGTTTTGACCCGGGCCCTTCTTTTAAAGCTTCTCCCCCCCATTTTTTTCCTCTCACAGGGTCATTGAAAAGCAAGCAGAGATCTTTACTTGAAGAAAACATTTGCCCCTTGTAGTTGAGTAAAGATCTCTGCCTGTTGCAGTAAAATTTTGGGGTGAACACCACTAAACAAAGAGCGCGGTTTCGTTTTAATTTTGGGTGTGTAAACTAAAGATATAAAAACGCGGTGGAGCCTAAAGGTGCAGAAAAAAAAAAAAATGCAGGACCACAGAGCTTTTTATATCCAGCCCAAACCTTCTGCAAACAAATTTTGCCTAACCCAAAAGAGATGTCACCGTCTTCATTTGGGGAAAAACCCCCCAAAAAAACGCCGCAAACAGGGGGGACACCCCCCTGGTTTTAAAAACCTCAATCTCGGGAGAATTACCCAAACACACAAACAGTTTCAAACGATAAAACTCCTTTAAGCCTCTCTGATCCATCCTGCACTTACTTTTTCTTATCTGAGTTTTCCCTTCTCGCTCCCCAACAAGCTGCTTTGGAGTTTTTTTTTATCATGATAAATTTTTTAAACCCTTTTTAAAATTTTTTTTAAAAAAAATTAAAAAAAATTTTTTAAAAAAAAAAAAAAATTTTTAAACCCAAAAAAAAAAAATTTTTTTTTTAAAAAAAAAAAAAACCCCCCCCCTTTTTAAAACCCCAAAAAAAAAAAAAAAAAAGGGGGGTTTTAAATTTTTTTTTGGAAATATTTTTTAAAAAAAAATTTTAAATTTTTTTAAAAATTTTTTCCCAAAAAAAATTTTTTTGGGGGGGCCCCCCGGGGGCCAAAATTTTAAAAATTTTTAAAGGGAAAATTTTTTTTAAAAAAATTTTTTTAAAAAAAATTCCCTTTTTCCCCTTTTTAAAAAATTTTTTTCCCCCCAAACTTTTCCCCCTTAAAAATTTTTGAAAAAATTTTTAAAACCCCCAAAAAACCCCCCTTTTAAAAATTTTTGGGGGTTTTCCCCCCCCCCCCCCCAAAAAAAAAAAAAGGGGGGGGTTTTTAAAAAAAAAACCCCCAAAATTTCCCGGCCCCCTTAAAAAAATTTTTTTTGGGGGAAAAAGGGCCGTTTTTTGGGGGGGGGGGCCAAAAAAACCCCAAAAAGGGGGGGGGGGGGGGTTTAAACCCCCTTTGGGGGCCCCCCAAAAAAACCCCCCCCCCACCCCCAAAAAAATTTTCCCCCCAAAAAAATTTTTTTGGGGGGAAAGGGGGTTTTAAAACCCCCAAAAACCCTTTTTTTTTAAAAAAATTTGGGGCCCCAAAAAGGGAAAAGGGGGGGTCCGTTAAATTTCCCCCTTTTTTTTTTTTAACAAAAACCTTTCCCCCCCCCCAAAAAAAAAAAAACCAAAAAAATTTTAAAGGGGTTTTCCCCTTGGGTTGGGGAAAAACCCCCCGGGGGTTTTTTAAAAAAGGGGGGGGTTTACCCCCCCCCCTTTTTCCCCCCTTAAATTTTAAAAGGGGGGTTTTTTCCCCCAAGGAAAAAACCAAAAAAAAAAAAAACCCCCCCCCCGGTTAAAAAAAATTTTTTTGGTTTTAAAAACCCCCCCCCCGGGGGGGGAAAACTTTGGGGGAAAGGGGGGTTTTTTTTTTTTTAAAAAAAAAAAAAAATTTTTTTTTTAAAAGGAAAGGAAAAATTTAAAAAATTTTTTTTAAAAAAAAAACCCCCCGGGTTTTTTTAAAAAATTTTTTTTTTCCTTTTTTTTTTAAAAAAACCTTTTTTTGGTTTTTTAAAAGGAAAGGGGGGAAAAAACAAAAAAAATTTTTTTTGGGAAAAAAAATTTTTTTTTTAAAAAGGAAAAGGGGGAAAAAAAAAATTTTAAATTTTTTTAAAAAAAAAGGGGGGGAAAAAATTTTTTCTTTAAAAAATTTTTCCCAAATTTTTTTTTTTTGGGGGGGGGGGGAAAAAAAAAATTTTTTTAAAAGGGGGGAAATTTACAGTGGTTCTGGAATTTCCGTTCCCATTTCTTAAACAGTATGCCTGATGTTTGATCCTCAAAAGGACAATGGAGTCCTGCATACAGCGGAGATAGGGTATGGGGCACTGCCCTAGATTTCGCCAGATTATCAATGAAAGTGGTTCTAGTCAAATTAACCATCTCCCCAGCTTTTCCCTTCAGAAAACTTATAATTTGCCTGTATTCCAAGAACTTTGTCTGGTCAATGCCGTATTTCCCTTGAACTTCCCTAAAAGAGAGAAACCTTCTTTCCTGTTGGTGAATTAACGAGATTGCCTGGTGCACCCCCTTCTCCTTCCACTGCCTTAAACTTGCTTGACCCTGTCCCGGGAGGAATTCTGGGTGTCCTTCCCATGTCAAATAACCACTAAATTGGTACAGGAGTTTAAATAATTTCCTAGCCGCCTTCCAGGCTCCTATTGTATCTCGTGCTATCAAACTTAGACGTGCTACCCTAGGGAGTGCAGCGTATGGGGTGTGCAAAAGCGCATTGAGGTTCCAAGGGGCCATTAAATCTTTTTCTAGAGCCAAATTAGAAAAGAAGGAAGTTCCCTTGATCTAGTCTAGCCCATGTCAGAGCAATGATGGCAGATTATATTTTCTAATATCAGGCAAATTTAAACCTCCCATATCCTTTGGCATCATTAACTTTCCTATTGCAATCCTTGGACGTTTTTCTTTCCAAATAAATGTTATGAATGCAGATTTGACTCTATTTACACATGAATGTTTTAATAGGAGAGGTATAGTCTGCATTGGATACAGGAGCCTGGAGAAACTTATCATTTTAATAAGATGGCATCGCGCTATCAGGGGTATCGGTAAATGCATCCACCGAGTCAACTCTGCGCAGATCTTTTGTATTATAGGGGGAAAGTTAAGGTCATAAATAGATTCAGGCGTTTTACCTATATTGATTCCTAGATATTTTATATGGTGTTGGGCTTTAGAAACCGGGAGGTGCTGTAGCGAATCTGTTTTATTACGTGACGGAGGTGTAAGGTCCAGAAGTTCAGATTTGATCCAATATTGACTTAAAGCCTGAGCTGTTTCCGAACTGAGTCAGAACATTTAATACTAAAGGGACATCCCTATCCGGTCAGGCGTAAAAGAAAATTATGTCATCCACAAATGACGCCTGCTTTGGAGTTTTAACAACATTAATGGTAGATTGCTGAGCTCCCCTAATCTATCTGTAGCCAGCAGCAACACTCTTCTATGCTAAAAAGCTGAAAACTAATCTTCCTTATCTTTATCTCCTACAGAGCCAGTAGATGGCACTGTTCACTAACCCAAAATATAACTCAAGGCTAAATTCCTTACCCCCTACAAAGCCAGTAGGTGGCACTGTTCACTAACCTGAAGCAAAATTTAAATACAGCAGAACAGCTCTATCCTATTCATCATAAACAATTTGACTTAATTAACCTCGGAGGCAAGACATATACAGTTACAAAACATGTTAGGGAGTGCTGAGTTCTAAGTTTGGACTCAGCCTTTTCTTTCTTCCCCCCTTTCTCTGTTGAGAAGTGGTGTTGCTGCAAATAGTGGTCCTAGACCAGTCTTGCCCTTAGTTGGCACGTCACACAATCCCTATCACACACAGAACAAGACACGTATCTAATAGCGCAAAATCGCTGAATGGGCCGCTGTTCCCTTCTCTTCACCAAGAAGGGGCACTCAATGACTCAACCGCCAGAAGATCATTAATTACCTCAACCCCAGATTGCTCTCTGAAACCTGAATTTGCCTACTCTTCAGCAAGTAGACTTCACTGACTCCACCGCCTAGAGAGTGTCAGCTCAGAGGAACCCTACAATCTGTGGAAGCCCCAGCAGGACCAATCAGCAAATCCCGCAATACTCAATACACATAAACAGAAAAACCCCGCTGGAAAGCACTATGACAGCCCAAATAAAGCAGTGACTGACCAAAATACCTGTCAGGTCCATCCAGAATATCGAGGACCCAGATGCGACCCAAAACCCCAGAGACAAGACTTTACAGAGTAAGAGAATTTAAAAACTCTTACCTGTACATGTTTGGGAGCGGCCGTCTCCTCCATGTGTCTGCGGTCAATCACACCTTTGCCTGCATCGATATCCTTGGATGTTGTGGGTGTATATAATATATATATATATATATATATATATATAAATATATATACACACACACATCATATATTGTGGCGGTGCGACCTTAGAAGAAACGCATTTCCCCCGCCCCTAGATGTTCTGCAACAGTTGAGTTCCAAGGTATGGGTTACCAAGTTTCTGACTGTCAGTGGAGGCCAGCAGTCTGCAAGGTAACCCCGGAGTTAATTACTCAGTGGTAATTGGAGAGTTGCTCAGCTGTTGTCCAACTCAGAGCCTTCAAATAGTCTGATCTTCAGTATACCAAAGGGGGAGTGTGGCTCATATCATTGGAGGACATGTGCAAGGGCTTGCCTAGGAGAGTATCCTGGGTCTTTCCCCTACTTGAGAGAAGCCGGACCCAAAGGACTATAAATTTTACAGTGTGAGTACATGTTTGTGGGCTGGGTAGTAGATCCAGACCACTGCTAGAGAGGGACTCTCTGTACATTAGTTAGTGGCTGACGGCCTAGGATTTATTTTGGGAAAGCTGTATATGTTTTGCTGTGTTAAGAATAAAGCGGCGGAGGCCAGACTTCAAGAGAATCCTGTGTCGACTTGCTGTTCCGTTCACCAAAGCGGCAATCCTAGAGCGAGAGTGTCCCCCAGGCCGGGCCAAGATGGCGGCCGAACATGAGTGAACGCTTACAATATATATATCACTGCTCCTCACACGGGTGCACCAAGTGTTGTAGATGGGACCACAAAAGGGCTCTACTTTCCAGCAGGGGCCCAAATCAGTATATTAGTTGGCACGTGCCAGAGAATTCACAGCCTGACACTTTCTCGGACAAAGAGTTCTCCAAACTTTATTACACAAACTCAAGGTTTTAACAGGTTGGGGTGTACACATTCCTTAAACAACATGTGACATTACATCCACTCTCTTAATTGGCTCTTCTTATCTACATTTTAAACGACCCTCCTCTCTCTTTGTTAGAGACAAGAAAAATATCTAAGGTGAGCAGCCATTTTGGCATATCAGGGTGTGTCTGAACACAGACGCCATCTTGTGGGTGGAATAGATATTACACATAAAACATTCTATAAAAATTATTTCCTTTTACCAAACAGATTATATATGCGGCCATTTGCTAACACATTAAAAAGTGTATGGTTATACAGGCAGCTTTTACGTGAAATATATATAAAGACGGGAGGTATTATACTGATTAATACATTAAAACAGAGACACAAAGGATCACACATATATAACCTTTGTTCACATCCACAACACTATCTACTATCTATGGGGACATTACCCTGCCTATAACTATCTATGGGGACATTACCCTGCCTATAGTTACCTATGGGGACATTACCCTGCCTATAACTATCTATGGGGACATTACCCTGCCTATAGCTAGCTATGGGGACATTACCCTGCCTATAGCTAGCTATGGGGACATTACCCTGCCTATAGCTAGCTATGGGGACATTACCCTGCCTATAACTATCTATGGGGACATTACCCTGCCTATAACTATCTATGGGGACATTACCCTGCCTATAACTATCTATGGGGACATTACCCTGCCTATAACTATCTATGGGGACATTACCCTGCCTATAACTATCTATGGGACATTACCCTGCCTATAACTATCTATGGGGACATAACCCTGCCTATAACTATCTATGGGGACATAACCCTGTCTATAACCTGCCTATGGGGACATATACCTGCCTATGGTAGGTGAGATGATTCGTGCCAAACGCAATTGCAGTGAAATAGAGACATACCATAGTGAAGAACAACAAATATGTGCCAGGCTGAAAAACAGAGGATACCCATCATGGGCTCTTGATAGAGCTATGAATATTGCTTCTAAGAGATCACGGGATGTTTTGTTGACTCAAAATAAAAACAAAAACAGAAATCAAAATCAAAATAAAAGCAGCAACAATAAAGAACAGGGAACCTCTTCTCTGCCCTTTTTATTTCTCAAATATAGTCGTCAGTTTACACAAATCAGGGATATAGTACAAAAGTACTTACGGTAAAACTGTTTCTTTCACTGTATGGGTTGGGGTTATGCTTTTTTGGTATTATCGTTGAAGTGTTTCTTCAGTTTTGTACTTGCTTTGCTCCTTTAGATAATGGTGAGGTGTATATCTGGGATGTGAAAAGCAGGCGATGTCTGAACCGATTTGTTGCAAAAACTTTGTTTGGCTTTGCACATCCAAAAGCATTTTTTAAGGAAAATGTAAGCATAGGTGCACACTGGCAAGGCAATAACATACATCTATTCCAAATGTCAGTGGCACACAAAAAAATAAGTAAAAATAAAAGGAATGGGAATTTTTTAAAATGCATTACTTCAAAGGGAAATA
Organism: Phyllomedusa bahiana; assembly: GCA_025379985.1. Taxonomy (NCBI): domain Eukaryota; kingdom Metazoa; phylum Chordata; class Amphibia; order Anura; family Hylidae; genus Phyllomedusa; species Phyllomedusa bahiana. The sequence continues at coordinate 35,859 of JAODAL010031625.1, forward strand.
TGAAAACCTGGGATTCTTAGTTCACAGTTTTGATAAAAAAATGTTTAAAGGGGTTTTATCGTTACAAAGATCATGTCTCAGATTATGGGGACAGTAAAAATAAGCACTTTTGTAATTGGGTTGTATTACCTCTGTCACTTGGTTTAGCAGATATGAGCATCTCTGTAAATCTGCCCTTCTATTTCTGCTGTTGCTGGTCAGAACGTCCCCGGTCAAATTCTCGTACCCTAGACACGCCCCCGCACTGTGATTGGCTGCTGTTCTTTCAGCCTGTTGGGATACGGCCCTAGATGGGAAAACGCCCGCCACCCCCCCTGCGCTGTGATTGGCTGCCTGCCCGTGTTTACCCCCCCTCTGAGCTGTTAAAATCGATAGTGAAACCAAAGTCTGCTGGCTCTATACTCATCTCCCAGCTTTAGGTCAATGTTCTGGCAATTACGGGCTGTTTAAGGGCTTTTCCCAAAAAGGTTGATTCACCTCCTCACAGATCCAGTCCTTAAGCTGCTACTTGGAAAAAAAAGGGCGTTCTGTTCCTCAATCGAATGCAAGCCCCGCCTCCTTATGACGTCATAAACCTGTAGTGTATCACATAAGATTCAACCCCTGTGTGTGTATAAGCTGCTTATATAGTGCAGAGCTTAGGTGATCAACTCTGCAAGAGAGGTTGGGAGTTCAAGCCCCATCAGTATTTTTGTTTTTTTTTTCTTTAAAATTGTACACATTTGTAAAAAATATGAAAATATATGTGTAGACATCTATAATTTTATTCATATACACACCAAAGCTCCCCTATATAGTGTCCCATCCTTGCAGTCACACCAAGCACTTCCAACATACGTGATACAATGCATAAAATTCTGGGGATGAGACATGATATGGGAGCCCTGTATGTATATATATCTTTATAGACATTAACATATATATTTTAGGTCTCACTACATATGTGTAGAATTTAGGAGGAAAAATAATAAATACCCTGGGGAGGGACTAGAACTCCAAACCCCTTTCGTTGTAAAAGCAATAGTCTACTGCTCAAAACCTCTGCACCACCAGCCCAAGTTAGTTACAAGCGAGCGGGGCCTTCTCTCAAAGCTGAATTTTTCTCCCCCACTGTTTTCACTCACATGTCATTGACAGCAAGCAAGTCATTTACTTGAAGCGACTTTTTGTAGTAGGATAAAGATCCTCTGCCTGTTGTCAGTACAATTTGGATGAACACCACTAGTAGTAAGAGCTGCTGGCTTTCAGTTGTGTGTAAACTAAATTTTAAACTCAATCTGAGAAAATTAGCTGAACAGCACGAGCAGCTCAAACGATAACACCCCTTTAAGCTCACTTCCCAATTGCGTCAAGGGGATCCCAGCACAGCTGAGTCCTAACACTAAAATGTTACCTCTTCTGGAGCTTGTTCAGACTACAACATCTCAGGGAGTGAAAAGGGCTAGCTACTGAATAATCCCACTGGTTTAAAAGAGGTAGGCAGAGTACAATAAGCCAATGAGGCAGCCACTCCTCATACAGACTACAAAAACTTTGTTTGGCTCTGCACATCCAAAAGTATTTATTTTTTTTTAAATTTAAGCAGTCTTACAGGTCATCTTTTTTGCCATTTTCTTTTTTTAGACGGAGGTCATTGGCTCGATGGCAGAAGATAACCTTTCTTCAATCAGTCTGACATCATAACATTACATAACATTTCATATCATTCAGGCCTCTTCTTCCATGGCGGATGCTATGCATTCTGTGTAATCCAAAGTCCCTCCTTTATACAGAAGTATCTATTGTATTATAATCAACTTTTCTTGTTTTAAGGACTTTTCACAATAAAGACCTGACAGGAGGGTATGAGGCTGCTCCCAGGTCAGTAACTCTTAGGCCATGTTCACACGGCTTAAATGGGCCCGTATTTCGGTCCGTAATTACGCGCCGAAGTGCGCCAATTACGGGCGAAAACGGCCCATTCATTACGGTAATTCACAGTTCTCACTTTCTAGCGGCTCTACGCGCCGCTACAGTGATTGTCTAAGGGCCGGCGAAGTGCCGGCCCCCCCCCCCCCGCTCACCCCGCTCCCCGCCCCGCCCCGCTTTCCCCACGGGGTAATTGCGGGGCGTACTTACGCCCTGCAAATACACCGTGTGATCATTGCCTGAGGCCCGTTCACACAGCTTATTTCGGGACGGATTGGAGCCGTACTGCGCGCCGTATTTTTCACTTCAGTATGGCTCCAATCCGTCCCAGTAAAATACAGTAAAACCACAGTTCTCATAGAGAACTATGGATCCGTTTTCTCGTCCCCGCTCGGCGAACCCGCCGCGGGGGAGAAAGTGACATGCACCTTATTTACGGCGCGTATGCGCCGTGAATAATGAGTGTCTATGGGGCCGGCGAGCAGCTCCCCCGCCGCACCCCAGGCCCCGCCCCTTATTCAAGCCGTATTGCGGGCGGGATCCGTCCCGCAATTACGACTTGAATAAGCCGTGTGAACACGGCCTTAGGGTTAAAGTTTTTCTCAGTAGAAAGATAAGATCAGAGACTAAGTGGCAAGCTATGTCCTGATGATAAGACACAGCAGGGAGTGATGTCACCAGCATGGTCACTGCTAGAGAACAGAGAAAGGGGGTCGTGTAAACAGGAGATAAGAACTGCTCTAACACTGAAATGAAGGAAAATCAGAATAGTATTTGGTAGTAGTTTCTATTTACTGTTCCCTACTTATTTAAAGCTCATCAATGAGATGGGAATACCCCATAAAGTTACAGTACTAACTGATGAGAAGACCTTTGTGGTGGTGGACACTTCCATGTGCACAATCTTATCAAGGGCACTGGTGGTAAAATATCTCCTGTCATAATGTCAAATAATAGTTTTTTCTTGACATGACCGCACCAGTTTCACCTGTTATCACTGAAGAGTAAGTAGCGCTGTATTTTTGGTGGCTGTACACAGTTGTGCTGGATTTTGTAACAAGTAACACCACAGATATGTCCTTTTCTGTCGCACATGAAATCTAGAATAGTAACTTAATTTAGCTTTTCATATATAACCAAGGACGTGGCCTGATGTCAGGTGCATAGTCATCCATTAGATATTCTGCCCACGTTAAAGATGGCTGACACTTCCAATGGCCAATTGCCAGTCTGACCAGGTGCCCAGAGGAATGACACAGATTTTCCCATGAATTGCACCAAACTCTTATTTTGGAAAACCCAATTTTAATTTGTCTAAATTCTGTTTAAATATGATCATGAATTAAACCCAAAGCAAAGCACTAATCCAAATCATATTATCAATGAGACCACTATACAAGGGCCAAATAATACTGCCACATAATGACTAAATATTACCACCATACTGTTACTGAACCAATATTACCAATGATCCCACTATATAGAGGCCATGTATTACCACCACATCATGCCCACACATCACCGCCACATAGTGACTGAATATTACTAGCATACTGTTAACAATTATACCCATTGCACAACAACCAGTAATACCCCATACACCGCCCATATGGCACTAGGTACCAGTTCTGCACAGATGTTCTTCAGACCATACAGGAGATTACAGTAGTTACATCCAGTGACTCATAGGTCATGTCTTCTCCATCCAACCAAAACTACCTTGATGACTGTAGAATTTGCAGCAAAATATCTAAGGGTATGTACACACAGTGTAATTGCGGGGTGTATTTTGCCGCATAATACGTGCTGCTATTGCAGTAATTCAAAGCTCTCACTGAGAGCTATGATTGCCGATGTTTTCCCCGGCGTATAATACGCGAAGGGGAAAAGAAATAACATGTCGCTTTTTCCTGCGCTTACACACCGGGGAGAGTGAATGTCAATGAGAGCCGGCTTTCAGTGATTTAGAAACACGAGCTGGCCAGCGCATACTTCTAAAACACCCAGTGTATGGCAGAGCGCACAGTACACACCGCTATACGCGGTGAACTTACCCTAAGGCTTCTCACTGTTCCAGCACCTCCCGACTATTTCCACATCTACTCAAACTCCATATCCATAGAGCTTGAGGCAGTAATAGTGATGGAGGACCCCCCATGTGCCCCAAACGGTAATAGTCCCAGACAAGCATAACAGTGCCACCAACACAGTAGTAGCGTCCCTTACAGGTCCCATACAGTAATAGTGCTCCTCTTAGTGCCTCATGCAGTAATAATGTCCCCACACAGTAATAGGCACAAATGTATCTACAGTCGTAGCAGTAGCGATTGGGCCCAAATGTTGGGGGCCCCACTTAGGTGCAAGAACATTGGACCTCATTTATCACAACTGTTTTTCTTGGTCATGGCAACCAACCAGAGCTCATAGCAACCAGAGCCTATAACAACCAACCAGAGCTCATAGCAGCCAAACAGAGCCAATAGCAGCCAAACAGAGCCTATAGCAGCCAATCAGAGCACATATTAACCAACCAGAGCTCATAGCAGCCCATCAGAGCTCATAGCAGCCCATCAGAGCTCAATACAGCCAATCAGAGCTCATAGAAGCCAATCAAAGCCCATAGCAACCAACCAGAGCTGATAGCAACCAACTAGAGCTCATAGCAACCAATCAGAGCTCATAGCAACCAACCAGAGCCCATAGCAACCAATCAGAGCCCATAGCAACCAGTCAGAGCCCATAGCAGCCAATTGGAGCCCATAGCAGCCAACCAGAGCTCATAGCAGCCAACCAGAGCCCAAAGCAGCCAACCAGTGCTCATAGCAACCAATCAGAGCTCAGCTTTCTTTTTTTTCTTACAGCAGTTTAAATAATGTAAGCTGAACTCTGGTTACTATGAGCTCTGATTGGTTGCTATGGGCAACACACAGTCTTACTACTAGACCGTTGTGAGACATGAGGCCCAATGTATCTATGTGTAGTGAATAACAAGTTGGTTTGTTACTATGGTATCTAGCACCTCTCTGTGGGGTCAGTGCTGTATGGAGCTATTCTTCTTGATTCTCTTGTTTTTAGTTGTACAAGTGTTTCCTGTCACTGACTGTTGGGGGCCCATTTCATTTAGCTGGTGGTGGTTAATGGCCAGGGTACAGGAACATTACTTATTGCCGGAGGTGTACCCACTGCAGTCAGAGGTGTACCCACGTTATGGCTGGAGACGCATCAGTCTATGGTTGGAAGTTCATTACTGTATGGCTGGAGGCTTACTGCTCTGCAGTTGGAGGTCTACCCACGCTATAATCAGTGGTTTACCCACTCTACAGTCAGAGGTTTACCCACTCTACAGTCGGAGGTGTACCCACTCTACAGTCGGAGGTGTACCCACTCTACAGTCGGAGGTGTACCCACTCTACAGTCGGAGGTGTGCCCACTCTATGGCTGGAGACGCATCAGTCTATGGTTGGAAGTTCATAACTGTATGGCTGGAGGATTACTGCTCTATAGTTAGAGGTGTGCCCACTCTATAATCGGAGGTGTACCGCTTTATGGTCGGAGTTGCACCTATCTATGGTCAGTAGTGTACCACTTTATAGCGGGGGATACATCACAATATGCTTGGAGTTATTCCACCTCATGCCAGAGGTGCCCCTTCACTACCCTTTTTTGTGCTACTGAGAAAGATTTCTTGGTGCTGATCTGCTGCTCTATAACCTAATGTATGAGTCTAGGGGCGGCTGACCTGTTCCTCCCAGCTTGGATTCGGCAGATACATGGTGGTCCAACCAGGCTCGGACTGGGCCGCCGGGGGATCGGTGAATCCCCCGGTGAGCCCCACCTCCCCCGAGCCGCTGTGGGCCTCGGAGGCAGTGCCGTCGCTCCTCGGGGCCCAGCCGCGCATCCGGTCCCTGGACGCCCGGGTCCGCGTCCCGAACGGCCAGAGACCGGGCCCGGGAGTTGGGTACTAATGTCCCCGACTCCCGGGGCTGCGCCATGTCATCAGAGCACAGCGCCACTAGCGCTGCGCTCCGCTGATCTCCCTGGCAGGCTGAAGGCGCCAGGCCTTCAGCCTGCCGGGCGCCAGCCCCTACTGCTGATGTAGGCGGCACGGTGACATCACTTCACTGCGCCACCTATGCAGGGCGGCAGGAGTCGGGACCTGCCAGGAGCGGGAGCGGGAGCCGGAGCCAGGTAAGTGTCTGTTTTTTTTTTTTTTTTTTTTAAATCTACCTACAGGGGCCCTGGCTAACAAAGGTGGCCCCAGCTATCTAAAGGGGGGCCCTGGCTACAAAGGGGGTCCCTGGCTACAAAGGGGGGGCCCTGGCTACAAAGGGGGGGGCCCTGGCTACAAAGGGGGGGGGGGCCCTGGCTGCAAAGGGGGGGCCCTGGCTACCCAAAGGGGGGCCCTGGCTACCCAAAGGGGGGCCCTGGCTACCCAAAGGGGGGCCATGGCTACATAACGGGGGGGCCCTGGCTACATAACGGGGGGGCCCTGGCTACCTAAAGGGGGCCCTGGCTACCTACACACTACCTAAAGGAGGCCTTAACTGCCTGTATACTACCTAAAGGAGACCCCTAACTGTCTGTATACTACCTAAAGGAGGCTCCAACTGCCTGTATAATACCTAAAGGGGGTCTCTAACTGCTTGAAGCCTATATAAAGGGGACCCTAACTACCTACATCTTACCTAACTGGGTGCAACCACCTACCTACAGCCTAACTAATTGGAACACCAACACCTACCTACAGCCTAACTAACTGGGGTCCACCAACCTAACTGTTCCCTATCAACTTGCCTAACTGGGGCCTGCTTTTCTAACTGGGGGCTGTTTACCTACCCACCCGTGGCTAGGTACCCACTAACCAACCTGGGGCCGGGCTTCCAACTTATCCAGCGGGAGTCTATCTACCTAAAGAGGGCCTATCTAGTTACCTTGGGCCTTGCTTATTTGCCTACCTACCTAGGGTCTTGCCTATTTACCTGGTAATATAATTGAGAGGGAAGCAGCCCATAGTTGTAGCATTATCTCCAGGGGAGTTAGTCCTCTCCCCACCCTCCAACCCCTTAGGATACTATGCCTCTAAGTTATGGCCTGTACCCGCTCTCCCACCCCTGGGTAGTTTGTAAAGAGGTGGAAATAGGTAAAGAAATGCTGGAAAAGTGAGGATTCTAAGATATTTGAGTGTAATTTCTGCAGGGATGAGTTGTGGCCGGGACAAGTCATCATGGCGGTGTGGAACGGATGCAGAAGAAAAGGGAATAAGAACGACTCATGAGAGAAGAGAACGACTCATCAGATAAGACGTCTCCGGTGAGTCCCTGATTTCAGGGGTTATTTTACTTCTATATTGGATCAGTGCTGTATTCACTGTAATGTGATGTGACCTGAGCTGGTGTATGACCTCTATGTGGTCTCCATATGGTGTTGTAGGTTATACCTGAGCTGGTGTCTGACCTCTATGTGGTCTCTATATGGCGGTGTTGTAGGTTATATCGGCATTAGTATAGTGGCAGCGTACATGTGTCCCTGATTGTAAGAGTGAGGGAACACCTGACCCTGTGATAGGAGTTAGACTTTCTTTCTTGCTGGTGAGGTGCGTGACCAAGGGAAACGTGGAGGGGGATATTGTATGTTGGCTAGTAGTGGGATATGGATGGAGCTACTTAGCCCTGTGTCTATGATATGTTAGACTGACAAATGTGTGACTACACAATACAGTTCTGTTTTGCACACTGTATTATGTGGTAAAATAGGCGTATTTACGTCCGAGAGACCGGTAATATTTTCATGTACAGCAGGGTGGGCCCCCCAAGCTCAACTCCCCTGTGGGTCCCAGACCCCCCAGTCCGACACTGGATCTAACGCTTGCAGCTCTGTGGGATGACATTTTTGGGTTATGTGGACTTGTGTGAGAATGGGGATGAGTCACTACAGGAAGAAGTGACACCAATGACAGTTCCTATTGGAGCTGTCAGTGTGGACGCCTCTCTGCAGGGGCTTCTTCAATCCACCTTCCTAGCTGTGTATTGCATCCAGTCTAGGCTATTCTCCATTTGGTAAGTAGCCTCAACTACAGCTGTCGCCTGCACTGATACATTATAACAATCCTCACTTGTAAGGGCTTGTCCCCATGGTACGGGTTTTTCACCCGATTTTACAGACCTGTAAACTGGATGTCAACTTTTAAAATGGACGCTATGGAAAATCCATGCAGCATACCCCACTACACGGATTTTCCGGTGGATGGGTTTTTCGGGACAAAACCGATTTGTCCCCCAAAAAAAACTTTTCAACATTTTTCATTCTTCCCCCCATTTTTTCAGGGTGTAAATGAACAATTTTTAATTTCGGGGGGGAGGGGGCTTTTTCTGAAAAACCGCAAAAAAAACCCGCCCCCTTGGGGGGGGCCGGGTGTCCCCGGCCAAAAAAAAACCCAATGCAAAAACGGTCAAAAAAGCCCCCAAAAACCGCATATGTAAACCGCACCCTAAAAAGTTTTGCCCAATACCCCAAAAATAAATTTAACCAGAAAATATAAAAAAGTTGGGGCAGGAAGGTGGTTTTAAAAACCCGGGATAAAGGAAATAAATGAAGGCACAATTACCTGTAAAATGTGGAAATTTTCCCCTTTTGTTAGGGAAATCAGTCTAAAGAAAAAAAAGGGCACAAAAACAAAAACACTAATTAGGGCCCAAAAATGTATAAAAATTTTTTGGTCAAAAGTTTTTTTTGTTCCCCATAAAAAATAAATCCACAGCCCCTTTTTTCATTTTTTCACCCGCCCCATTTTAAAAAATTAAAAAGGGGACCTCTGACTAAAGGGTATGGGCAACAAAAAATTTCTTTTACCTAGAAAGTTTTCATAATGAATCCCCCTCACCATGACCCGGGTTTTCCCCCAACCGAAGCTTCTCTGTCTTGGGGACAAACACGTTAAAAATTTTAAAAGGGAAACAGCCCAGAAATATCAGGGGAAAAGTTTTTGGGAGTATTTTAGAGCAGGGGTTCCCAAAACTCCAGTCCTCCACGCCCCCCCCAACAGGGCAATTTTTAAAGGGGTTTCTCCCACAGAATGCATTTGACAAAAAATGAATTCCACCTGGCAGTAAAATTAATTTCACTTGTCCCATGTAAAAAAAACCCGGGAAAACATAAACCTATTGGGGGAGGGGGGGGGCGTGGGGAACTGGATTTTTTGGGAAACCCCCTGCTCTGGGCCCTTCCAAAATAAAAATAAAAAAATTGGAGCCGGGTTTTCCCCAGAGTTTAAACAAAACCCCTTTTTAAAAAAGGGGGACGAAAGGCCCCATTAACATACCCGTTTTAGCAGCCGTCGTGGTATCTGTGGGTTTCCCAAATACATTTATTACATTTATATACCTGGCGGTTCCCAAGCCAGGCCATAGACTTCTTTTAAATCAAACTTTTAGCCCCTATTTGGGGGACTATTTTTTGCCCCTTTTTTAGAGCGTGGTCTATCATGCTTTTTTTAATCGGGATTTTTATGAACCTTATATGCTCAAAAATTTTGGGTAACTTTGCCCAAAATTTAAAGGACGATGTTTTGGTTTTTCCCTAAAAAATTTACAAAGTCTATGGCTCTTTTTAACCGTCCGGGAAAATGTCATAGGAAAAAATTTTATGATCTCCGGGGTGGAAAACCTTGGAAACGGTCCCCCCAAAAGCGCTATAAAAAAATGGGGTCTAAAAAGAAAAGATCCCTTTAAAGGCTTTTTAAACCAACTTGGACTTTTAAAACCTCTTTTTGGGGAAAAGAAAAACTGTATGTTAATAGCAGCGTAGGGCCTTTTGGTTCACCCCGGTTTAAAAAAGGGGCCCGTATTTTGGTCCTAATTACGCGCCGAGTCCCGAACCAAATTAGGGGGCTAAAAAATGGCCCGTCATTAGGGTAATCCAACTATGGTTTGGGGTCTCCTCCCCCCGGCCCGGCGGATTGGGGCCGGGGGGGGGGAAAAAATTGACATGCCCATTTTTCTAGCGGGGTATACGCGTGCTAGCGGGTGATTGTCTATGGGCTGGAGAAAGGGGTCGGCCCCCCGCCCCCGCCCCGCCCCCCGGCCACAGGGGCGTAATTGGGGACGAAATTTTTTTCCCGCAGTTAAGGGGTGTAAACCAAACCCCTACAACCTATCAAGGCCCCAATAGGGGCTGGGGGAAAAAGGGGGATTTTTCCACAAAAGCTTTTTTTTTGATCCCGTTTGGGTAATTTTTTTTGGGAAACCAGAAATGGCCCCAAAACTTGTATCTAAAAATATGCATGTGATTTCCCTTGATTTCAAATAAAACACTTTATCATGGGTTACATACGTCTTTAAAATGTTTTTAAAACAAAACCCAATCAAACTTTGAAATGCAATCCTTGATCCTTTTTTTACGCTAAAAAACACCCTATTAAAATTTTATAGGATGGGGTTTCAGCGGGCGAAAAGAAGTACCCAAAACACGTTTAGCCCCTTTTTTGGGTACGTTTTTGGGATATGTTCTTACGCAGCTTTTTAATTTTCCCCTTTAAGGGACTTTTCAAGACGATACAACACTTTACAAATTGCATCCAATTGGAAAAAAAAGGACAAGCACCCCAAAATAAAAGGGGGGGTAAAAAAAAAGGTTTTTTATTTATAGGTAAGGGGGGGTTTTTTTAAAATTTTAATTTTATTCTAAAAGTTTTATTATTATATTACTTTGCTTATGTTTTTGAAAATTTTAATTATCTATTCCCCAAAAAATTTTTAAAAATTTTAATTTTATTTTTAAAAAGTTTTATTTTTTTTACTTTTGTATATGTTTTGTGTTAAATTAATTTTCTATTACCAAAAACCCCCTTTTTTATGGCCATGTTTGATCCAGAGGAAGGTAAACCCCCCCTGTGAGGAAAGGGGCCAATATCCCATATCGGGGGGGGAAAAATTTCCCTTCCCCCACCCCCCAAAAATAGGGGCCGTTCAGATAAAACCCCCGGGAAACCAAAAAAGGGCCGTCTTGATTTATTTATTTGTGGAGGGGTCTATACTAAAAACGGGTTTTGAAAACCCCTTTGTGTGATGGGGCAAAAGGGTTATTTTATAAGTTATTTTTTTTCTATTTTTGCAGTTTTTTTGTTTGGGTGGACAAAAAAAGGTTTTAAACCTTTTTTTTTTTTTAATTTATTTGTGTTTTTATTTCTACTAAATTGTAACCCCCATTACTAAAGGGGCCCCCATTGGGATGAAACGGTTTTGGGCTAAAACTCAGTTTTTTTCCCCCCAGGTTTCTATGGAGAAATAAGTGAGTTTTAGACCCAAAAACCCTTTAATACATGTGGCCCATCTGTCCCGTGTTTTGGGTTTGTTATACTTATCCCGGGGATTTTTATGTGATATGGTTTTAAAATTTCATTTTATTTAATTATTTTTTCTTGTCATTAAGCTACTAATGTGTTTTTTTTGTTGCATTACTAAAAACCCATTTATGGCCCATGGGTTTTATCCAAAAGGGGAAAGGGGGAAAACCCCCCCTTTTAGGAAAAGGGGCCCAAACATCTCATATCGGGGGGTTAAAGTAGTGTGTGCTATACTGAAATGTAGGGGGGTGTTGTGCCCGTACTTTCCCGGGCCCGTGCTAGGTGAGTTCAGGAAAAATTGCCACTATTAGCAGCCAAAGGGTACAAAATTTTTGTTATTGTTCCTGAACTCCCCCAGAGGAAGCCAAAACTCAGGGGCCCCTTTTGGGGGGTTTGGGGGTCTTCAGGCTGGACAATGTCAGAAGGCCCGGCCCCCGAATTGGGGGGGATGGTTTGTCAAGATCCTTTGGGCAGCAAAGTGAGTTTAAAGGTTTTGGCATGTTTGATGGTCCGGAGAGAGGGTGTTTTTTCTAGGGCAGCGGAGGGGGACGTTTCGCAGCCCGAAAATATGAGGGGATGGGTCCGGAGGCCAGAAAGTTTTGGGCCCGTAGGAAATGGCTTTTTCCTGCAAGACATAAGAGGAAGAGGCTCAAAAAGTGTTTAGCCCATTGCATTGGGCTATCGAGTCGATCGATAGTCGAAAAGTTGGCCCCCCTTTCGATTAAAGGTTTTTTTGAAGTGAGCATTTGTTAAAGCCGATGACCATTTTTGTTATGGGAGAGCAAAACCCTTCATTATTACACCCAAAAAAAAGGGGTGGGGGGAAGCTGAAATTAAAATCCACAACAGTTTAAATGGTTCGTCCCACATCTTTGGCAACACAAATTTTGGTTATAAAGGGCACAGAAAAAAAGTCCCCCAAAAACCATTTTCTTTTCCCCGTCTTTTTACCACAGCCCCGAAACCCTTTAAACCCGCATCACCCAAAAAATTTAAAAAGTGCCAGAAGGCAGTTTTGATTTGAACCCTCATTTTTACCCTTTAACTGGGGCAT
>JAODAL010031626.1:0-48158 GCA_025379985.1 Phyllomedusa bahiana
CTAGCGCTTTTTCGCGAGGGGGTTTGGGGTGGGGGGGGGGGGCGGGTTTGAAAACCGGGGAAAATAAAAAGAAGAAGGTCTTTAAAAGGAGGTGGTTTTTGTGCAGCCCCGAAATGAGTTTTGAACCTGAAATTTCCCAAAGGGTTTTTATTAACTTTTTTTTGCCATTTTTTTTTGGGGAAATATAAACTTGTATTTTTTGTGCAGCCTGACTTTTTAAAATTTTAATCAGCCCAATTTTTTTTAGTACCAAAAGGTTTATTTGAAAGGTGTAAAAAATCCATTTTATGATTTCCCTATACATTTTTAGATAGGGTGTTTTTTTTTTACTTTTTGGGGTGGCCCGCTTAGGCCCCTAGAGCCCCTTGGCCCTTTAAATTTGAATACAAACAATTTTGTTGTCACTGTAGGTTTTTTGGGTTGGGGCAAAAAATACTTTTATTATCCGTTTTACCTTTCAGGTAGGTGTTTTTTTTTTTTCCCTTTTAAGCGGCGCTTTGTTCTTATTCCACCTTGCACTTTTTTAATTTTAAAAATAGCAATTTTGTCGTACCCGCAGTGTATTTGTAGGTGCAAAAAATTCCTTTTTTTTTTCCCCATACATTTCGTTGGTGTTTTTTTCCTTTGGCGCAGGGCCCCGCTTTTTTTCCATTAAACGCAAAGTTTTTCACTTAAATTTAAAAACAGCAATTTTTTTAGTCAACCCCGGTGGTTTTTGATAGGTGCAAAAAAAATTCCTTTTTTTTATCCGTTTTACATTTAAGGGTATTTTGGGGTTTTTTTTTTACTTTGGGCGCAGGCCGCTTTGTTCAAAAGATCCACCTTGACTTAAAAATTTGGGAAAACAGCAATTTTGTCGTCCCCGCCGCTGTATTTGTTTGGGGGCAAAAAAAAAAACCTTTTTAAAAAAACCCCATACTTTCAGTGGTGTTTTTTTTTACTTTGGGGCCGGGGCCCGCTTTGTCCATAGAGCCACATTGCACTTTTAAAATTTTTAATCAGCCAAATTTTTAGTCACCGCAGGTGTATTTGAAAAGGTGCAAAAAATACCTTTTATTAAACCCATTTGTTTTTAAATAGTGTTTTTAACGTTTGGGGCGGCCTATTTTTTTCAAATTGCCCCGTTTTACGACAAATTTTTGGGTTTGAAAAAATTTTTAGCAACGTTTCGGTTTTTTTATTGCTGCAAAAAACACAATTTTCTAAACCCGGGAACTTCTGATTTTTTTTATTTGGGGTGTTGAATCTCAGGTTTTGGGGCAGAAGCGCCAAATTGTATGATATTTTTTTGAAAAACTATCAATTCCTTGTTTTATGGGAATTTCTAAATCCCTGGGGTTTTAAGGAGGAACACTTTTTGGGTTTGTCCCTTTCGGGTTTTTCCACCAGACCGCCCTTTAAAGGTATTCGAAAAAAACATTTCAGTTTTTTAATCCTAGTTGGCTGTTGGGAAAAAAGAGGGATTTAAGAAATAGCTGTGATTTGCCGTCTTTTTAAAAAAGGGCTTTCCAAAATTTCCTTTTCCCTTTTAAAAAATTTTTTTCTTTCTGAAAATGGAGCGGAAATGCAAGGGGGGGTAAGGAGCAAAAAGGGGGGGGAGGAATTTGGGGGTAGAAGGGACGAGAGGAAAAGGGGCTTCCCCCCAGTGTTGGCGGGCATCAAGCAAGGGCCGTGGATTTGGGCGGTTGCCCGGACGGGCAGGCCTGTCATCGTGGGTCAGGGCCCTGTGAATCTCAGTAAGAACAGCGTCACCAATTTGTTCTTTAGTGGTTAATGCACCTGCTTTCCAGCAGTCTTACCTCCTCGTCCTCCCAGTCACGGCCACAAATGTCGTCATCAGCATTTTCAGCTCCGTCCAACATGAAGCGAAGGCAGCCAAATGTAACTCGTACCCCCAAACCACTGTGGATAATCCATTTTCTGAAGACCTCTTTGATGACAAAATGCATCACGGTCAGCGGAAACCCCTATCCTCGCTTATCGCCGTCAAAAAGGTCCAGAACCTCTCAAGCCTGGGCCTTCTTTGAGCAAGCCTCTGATTCACCCAGCGATGTCATATGCTGCCATTGCCGTAAACACATCAGTAGAGGCAAGAATCTTAGGTGTTTAATCACCACCAACATGTCTAGTCACATGCAGCGAATGCATGAGTTGAAATGGAGGCAACACTTGGCCAAAAAAAGGCCACCACCGTTGCGGGCTTCCAACCACTGTCAACACCCTCTGTCTCCGACTCCTCCTCCGCCACCACCAAGCGTTCCTCAGCTGCTCATGTCTCTCAGAGTCATGATCAGGGATCAGCCTCCGGTTCAGCCTCCATCGTCGCCCGAGTACAACCAGCACGACCAGAGACCCATCCTACACCTTCTCCTTCCTCCAGTTTGACGACCTGCACGCCGTACGGTGGCCAGTCTAGCAGCCAGTCTTCTGTCTTCCAGGTTTGGGAGCAGAAGAAACACTTTAAACCCCAAAACCATCCAAACCCAAAAAAGCTGAATGTCGGCATTGCAGGCTTTTGGCCTTGGAAATGTTGCCTTTCGTTCTGGTGGACCAGATGGGTTCCGCCACGTCATGGCCTTGCCTGCCCCCAATACCAGATGCCGAGCAGGCATTTCTTTGCCAGGAAAAGCCGTCCCTCCCCTGGCAGCCCACGTGTCTCTAAAATTTCTAACCCGCGGGTTGGGCTGATCTGTGTCCGGAAAAAGCCCCATCTACCACCGACACATGGACTAGTATGCACGGCCAAGGCCCGCTATATCTTGTGACAGTCTACTGGGTGAGCTGGTGGATGTCTCTGGTGGTGACGGTGGCTCTCAGGCTCGGCGCACGCTCTTCAAAAACGCAGGGGTGGATGCAGGGTCTTTCCTCCAAGGTCCTTGGTGGCATCACGGGCCCAGGAAACCAGGCCGTGTTGAAATTAATCTGTCTTGGAGACCGTTCCACCACAGGTCAGGAGCTGTGGACGGCTCTCTGCAACGAGACCGAGCGCTGGCTGGGTGACAGAACCCTTTTGCCCGGCAAGGTGGTGTGGGATTTAAAGGTCGAATCTGCTGTCCGCCCTTTTTAAAATCGGTAGGCTGGAGCACATCCCTCACCTGGCACTTGGTCATGATCCTCGTCGTCCAGAATTTTAAAGCGCTACCGGGTCTGGGACTGCTTGCTGAGGAAGGCTCGAGGTCTGAGTTTGCAATTCCGCCGTTCGCACCTGCTTCGTCCCGCCTGGTGCGTTACAGCGTCAGCTTGGCCTTCCCGGGCAACCCTTCTCATTGTTGACGTGGCAAACGCTGGAATTCCACCCTCCACATGCTCCAGCGATTGTGGCAGCAGGGGCAATGCCCTTACGCTTTCGAAGTGACACATGACCTGAAAAAGCAGCGGTGCGGACCTCGGGGTGTTGAGCCACCCAGAGTGGAGGCAGGTGAAAGAGCTCTGACCATCCTTGCAGTTTTTAAGAAGCCACCAAAATGGTCACCGTTTGGACAATGCCCTTGTCAGCATTTAGCATTGTGGTGATCTTACTTCTGGAACGGGTCGTTGAACATCTGAAACATCAGGTCCCCCAGCGACGGAGGGAGGGGAAAAGACACAAATGCGGACACGGAGCCTTTCTCTCCGTCGAATCCAAAAGGCTCGACAGTTTCACAATTTTATCGGACTTCATTAGGCTTCCAGGGCTAGTGCAAGGCGGGGCATCAGCTCTCAGGGTGCATCATCTCAGGCAAGTCAGGGCTGTGTTGAAGCTGTGCTGGAGGCAGCGGAGGAGGAGGAGGAGGGAGGTTTTTCCAGAGAAACCGATGTTACCGACGTCCCTGCCCTTGGAAAGAGGTTGGCGCAAAATTTGAGAAGGAGGAGGAAGATGAGGAAGATAAATTTGCTAGTGCCCTCGACCAGAGGCTTGGGAAATCAAGGCTCCATCTCTCACATGAGTGCTTGGATGCTTAAATTTCCTCCAACTGATCCTCGCATTAAGGCCATCAATATGAACAACATTTAAACTGGGTGGCCACCCCCCTGGTTCCCCGGTACAAAACAAAACTCAGCACTTTCCTTCCAAACCCCCCAAAAAATTAGAGAGTAAAATGCAGGAAATGGAGCCCTTTGGGCTGATTGATCAACTGGAGACATCTGTTTCGTCTGCATCACGTTCTCCAAATGTTACGGTGGAACAACGTCAGCGACGTGACAGCAGTAGAGTGCCAAGTAGCCGCAGCGGCAGCAGAAGGCAATGTGGCAGAAGCCTAATGGGTGACCTCTGGCAATCTTTATGTACCCCTCACCAACGCATGTAATGCAGGGCACACATCCAACACCAGAGATCAGCTTAAGATCATGGTGCACGACTATCTGCGTCTAACACCGATGTTTTTGGATGTGTTAGGGACCATAATTCTGGGTATCCAAAAGGGAAATTTAATGGTCCAAGCTCGCTCCCCACGCCATAGAGGTTTGTTGCCCTTTCCCCAGCAGCCAGCGTCATATTTGAGCGGACCTTCAGCACAGTTGGAGGAAAGTCATTACAGACAAACGCCATCGGCTTTCCACAGATAATGTTGATCGTTTGACATTCATCAAGATGAATTAGGCATGGATCTTTGATGATGTTGTGGCCCAATTGCGAGGTCAACGATTAGTTTTCCAAGTTAATTCACATTCCTCTTCAAAAGAAATGGTCCCCTTGAAAAATTGTATTTAAAATGATATTTTTTCTCTGCAATTTTTATTCTCAGTTCCAAAAAGATCATTTTGCTGGTTTGGCGGTGTGGGGGACTGTAAAAGACACAAGGTTTCATGACAAAACCCTATTTCCATTTTACTCACTTTTTCTTTAGAATTTTTTCGCATTGTCAATGGTTTTGAGGTCATGTTGCTGTGAGATACAGCTATAATCATGGTCATTTGGAACAGAAATGTTTTGGGTTCTAAGTGGCATTTTCTCCTCACAATTTTTAACAGTGGCTGAGGAGAAGTCAATTTTTATATTTTTTTTGGGGTCATGCTGCTTGAAATTTCAGCAATACTACGGGTCCTTTCTAAAAATGTGGTTTCTAACAGACATTTGTTCTTCACAATTGTCAAAAGTGGCCCCAAGGGTATTTTTTTGAATTTTTGGGGGCATTTTGCTGGGAAATGAGCTATACTAAGGTTCTATTTTAAATAAATGTTGGTTTCTAACAGACATTTGTTCTTCACATTGTCAAAAGTGGCTCAAGGGTCATGTTTTGAATTTTTTGGGGGCATTTTGCTGTGAAATGCAGCTATACTACAGGTCCTATTCTAAAAAATGTTGTTTCTAGTAGACATTTGTTCTTCACAATTGTCAAAGTGGTCAAGGGTGATGGTGCTGTCCAAAAACAGGAATAGGTTTGGGGCACTATTAATGGACACATATTGCAAAATGACTTGTTTTTTGCAAGATTTTTTAAAATAGGCTTGTAAACCCTGTAGTGAGACAACCCATTTAATACAATTAAAAAAAAAGAGAAACAAAGACTTGGTGGGATTCCATCCTATTTTAAAAATGTGTTTTCTAGAATTAAACTACTAAAAAACTGGCATGTACAAAATATCTGATACAAATATTCCTCTGAATTGTACGAGGGAGGTACAGGAAGACTTGAACAGATGAAGGTTACCCAGGACAGGTTTAGTCAATGTCCAGTTCAACTAAATGGTGGTTCAAAGCCTCCTTTTCCGGCACTTTTTAAATCTGGGGGTCATGCAGGTTTAAAGGTCATACTGCGGTCCAGGACAGGCATAGTCAATGGCCAGTTCAACTAAAATGGTGGTTGACAGACTCCTTTTTCAGGCACTTTTTAATCTGGAGGTCAGATAGGTTTAAGGGTCATGCTGCGTTCCAGGACAGGGATAGTCAATGTCCAGTTCAAGTAAAATGATGGTTCAAATCATACTACCTTCTGGCACTGTTTAATTTGTGGGTCATGCAGGTTTAAGGGTCATGCTGTGGTAGAAGACAGGGATAGTGAATGGTCTGTGAGTTTTTTTCTGAGGCTTTTATAACCTAAGTGTGTTGCCCAAGATGTAGCATGTATCCATTTGACTGTTGTTGATGTTAATCCCAGCTTCTCCAGCCCTGTTTGGGTGTAAGAATGAAGGTGTTGTTCCTCTCCCATAGACTTTAATGGTCATCGGCGATAATCTATTATCGACTATTGGAAATCGTCTTGCTAATTGCCGATATCGACTATCGACCCGATGACGATAGTCGACGTAATCGCTCATCACTTATCATAGATCGACACATGGCTAAGTAGCTCCATCTATACCCTCCATCCATATCCCTCTCCATCCTCCACCAGCCAAAATACTATATCCACCTCCTCCAGTCCACACACAACATCCCCTTCCCCCACCATTACACATACAATATCCACCTCCAGGTTTTCCCTTGGCTACGCACCTCGTGATTTTCTAAAACAAACAACACTATAAAAACAATCAAGAAAGTGAGCACCAAAACCTCTAATCACAGGGTCTGGGTCAGGGGAGCACTCACTATTACAATCAGGGACAAGTGTACACTGCCACTATACAAGCACCAATATAACCTACAACAACGCCATATAGAGACCACAGAATGGTCAAACACCAGCTCAGGTCACAACCACATTGCAGTGACCCCGGCACTAATTCAAAACAGCAGCAGAAAACCCCTGGCATATAGGGATTCACAGGAGATGTCCTCACTGATGAGTAATTAAGTTTCCCTTTTGTTCTCCATCTGGTTCAGACCACTATGATGACTTCTTCCTTGCAGCATTTACGCACAATTATCTTAGAATACTCAATTTTTCAGCACCTCTTTACCTATTCCCACCTTTGTATAAACTTTCCAGGGGTGGGAGAGCAGGTAAAGGCCATAGATTAGAGGCACAGTCTCCTTGGGGGTTGCGGGGAAAAAGATGACTAACTCTGTGGAAATTGTGATATAGCCTTGACATGTGCCTCTGAGAATCATGTTACCAGGTAGGTAGGCAAGGCCCCAGATATTTAGGCAAAGCTCTAGATAGATAGGCAAGGCCATCGGTAGATAGGTAGGCAAGGCCCAGTAGGTAAGTAAATAGGCAAGGCAAGTAGCTAGGTAGGACCTAATTAGGTAGGTAAACCCTCGCTGGATAAGTTTCTAGGCCATAGATAGGTAGGCCAGGCCCAGGCAGGTTGGTATATAGGCCCAAGGTATATAGGTTGATAGGCTCCAGTTAGGTAGAGAGGTAGGCCCCAAGTAGGTAGGTGGGCAGTAGATAGACCCCAGCTAGGTAGGTAGGCAGTTGATAAGCCCCAAGTAAAACAGTAGGCCCCAGTTAGGTAAATAGAAAGGCTCCTGATAGGTTGGTGGTAGCTGGTACCCAGGTAGGTAGGTTGGTGATAGGTGGGTCCCATGTAGGTAGGTGATAGGTGGGCCCCATGTAAATAGGTTATGGAGGGGGCCCACTTTGGTAAGTTATGGGTGGGCCCTTTTTAGGTAGGTTATAAATAGGTGGGTCCCAGGTAGGTAGGTGATAGATGGGCCGCAGGTAGGTAGGTGAAAGATGGGCAACAGTTACATAGGTGGGCCACATGTAGGTAGGTGGTAGATGGGCACCACTTACTAATAGAAAATAAAAAAATAAAAATAAACTCACTTTTCTCCTGATTCCCCAAAATGACAAGCAGCAAGCTGGCTTCTAGTGAAGTCCGGTGTAGGCGGCACGATGATGTGACTATATTGCGTTACCTACGTCAAATACAAATTGGATATTGCTGCAATCGTATCGACCTACTGGGTAAAGCAAGCATGTGATTTATACCGCACGGTGACTGCTGTAAAAGATTTAAAAAAACACTACCAGGATTGGTAAAAAGTGATCAAATCTTTACATGAAACCCACAATGTTACCAATAGAAACCTAAAAAAAATCATTCTGCAAAAAAAAACAAGCCCTTAATAAGCTCCATATACAGAAAAAAAAAAAAAAATATGGCTATCAGACAATGACAAAATAAAGACACAATTTTTTATAAACACATTTCTATTCTGAAAAATTAATAAAACATAAAAAATTATATACAATTTATATCATTATAACCGTACCAACTCGCATAATGAAGTTATTTTCCCCCCACTTTCATAGCCCAGTGTTAAAAAAAACTATGAAACACCTGTGCACTCAAAATGCATAAATCACCCGTAGATGAGTTCTCTGGGCGACTTCTGGCAGGTTTCACCTGTCCTGCTACTTTGGTGGCTTTGCAAATGCGACATGACACCCACCAAAATTTGCTTTCCAAAAGCCAAATAATGCTCCCTCCTTTGTATGCCCTGCCATGTACCCAAATACAGGATATTGCCGAACTTGGAAGAAATTGCGTAACAAATTTTGAGGTGCTTTTTCTCCAGGATTGCTGGAAATACTTTTTAAGCTAAAATTGCAGATTGTTGGAACAAAATAAAAAAAATAAAATAATTTTCACTGCCTAATGATAAAACAAACTATGAAACACCTAGGGGATGGTTATACTCACTACACCCATGGATATATTCCTTATGGGGTTTAGATTCCAATATTTGGTCTTTATAGTGGTGTTTATTAAGTTTTAGCACCTTAGGGTGTCCTCAAACCTATAATGGCGACTAAAGATATTCTTAACTAAATTGAGACTCCAAAGTATGGTATGTGCTCCTCCTTTTGTGATGATGTGGTTGAGCCAAATAGTACACTAGGGCCACATATGGGATAGCTCTAAAAATGGTAGAAGTGGGGAAATTGATGTTGCATTGATGTTGAAAATCTGCAAAATAAAGTGAAATTTTGAAAATTCACCTTCACTTTGCTTTGATTTCAGTGAAACATCTGATGGTGTAATATATTTCCTAAATACTGTTTTGAATACATTAAGGGGTTTATTTTCTTAGATGAAGTCATTTGTGGGGGTATCTAACATACAGGCCAATCAAAGCAAAGTTAGAACTGGACTGGTCCCTAAAAAAATGTATATTGCAAATTTTCTAGAAAATGTGAAAAATTACTACTACATTTCTAAGCCCCCTAATGTCATAAAAAATAAAAATACATTTAAAAATGATGCCAGCCTACATTATACATACGGTATAGGCTAGCTATAAACTATTTTGTGTGGAATAAATATCTGTCTGACACTCAGAAATTTTTGAACTTTTAAAATGGCAAATTTTTCAAAATGTTTATGACATTTTTATATTTTTTACAAATGAACAAGGATTGTATGGGCCAAAATTTCTTACTAACTTAAAACACAATGTGTCACAAAAAACAATCTGTGAATCACATGGGTAGGCAAAAGTATTAAAAATGTATTCTCACATTTCAGATTTCAAACATGGTGTCAAGGTGATCAAAACTAGCTGCAGCAGTAAGGAGTTAAAAGTAGAAGGTGCCTGGGGTTCTCACCACATAGGCAGGATGCTAAGGATGCTCCAGATCAACAGCCACACCAGGTTGGAGAACGACAGCAGCAGAACAGCATGCCGTAGCTTACAGACACCAGCAGCTGCCACATCACAATCATTGCCCCCGCAGCACTGGGGCAGTGCTACAACACCCTGGTTGTACCCATCAACACCTGTGCTTGGATCCAACTTGGGAAGGAGAAGGTGCTCACCAGGCACTGCCTATCCCACTAACCAGCACCTATCCCACTGCCCAGCCTCTATCCCACTCAGTACCGCAGAGACAGCTATCAGCACAGAAACATACTGTACACACACGTTATAAACATATACTGTATGCTATTTATACACAATGCACACACACTATATACACACATGCTTTGTACATACAGACACACTATGTATACACACTATATATACACACACAACCTATGTATACACTATGCAAACATGCTATATACACACATGTATGTACACAC
The DNA here is from genome assembly GCA_025379985.1 of Phyllomedusa bahiana. Classification (NCBI taxonomy): domain Eukaryota; kingdom Metazoa; phylum Chordata; class Amphibia; order Anura; family Hylidae; genus Phyllomedusa; species Phyllomedusa bahiana. The sequence continues at coordinate 9,904 of JAODAL010031626.1, forward strand.
ACTATACACACAAACACACTATATACACACACACACACACACACACACACACACAAAACACACACACACACACACACACTATATAGACATAGACAGGCCCGAGACCTATTTGTGGTCCTAATGCCAAGCACACTCTCACTCCCTGACACAGAGCCGTCTTTCCTCCCACCCTCTTTTTCTCGCACAGTCCCCACAGCTATCCACAATTCCTTACATCCCTCACAGCGCTGGGCCCTTTCTCTCTCCCACTCTCTGACCTTCACACAGGACCGACATCCACAGGGAGCCATTGTTTTTTGTCTAAAAGGTCAAAAGTGCCTCCCAACCATGCCTTTCCAATAGCTGGGTTATTTGAATGTTAGCCCTTTTAACAGTTTTAGAAGAACTGTACTAGGACAAGCAAACTGCATAGGGATATACAGTATACACTTCACATTGAACTCAGTAAAAAAATCAGTATACAGTGAGCTCCCCCTCGAAGTCAACCTGATATACTCATTTAATTTATTTTATTCTTTTGAATTTTTCTAGAGATATTCTAGGTAATATTTGCCTACTAATGGGGTTTAAAGCTACTTACTTTAAAGGAACTCAGAATTTTCTTTTTGCAGTGATAGCATCAATGGCCCTTTTTTAGGGATCCCCAGTATTAAACAATGGAAGTGGAAACTGGAGATTTCAGCATTTCAGCCTTTGTTATTGCATATGCAGATAGAGCAACCCAATAGTCAATTTGCCCACAGTGATTCAACAAAGGTTATTTTTTTTTGTTTATTTGCCTCATAATGCTAAAGCTTTTCATGTTGGTTGAGAAAAGTCTACTAGAATCCATTCCAAGCTTTCTTTTAATGGTTTTCTGTGGTTTTCTTTATGCAGGAAGATAAGGAAAGGTCCAATAAAGGAATGTTATTAATATTTGTAATAGTCCTGGTGTAAAGTGACTTTTAATGCCTTTAAATCTTGAAGCCTGGTCTTTTTATGCACTATTTTCAAGTCAGTTATTGCAAATCTGCTATTTATTTTTAGCCATAGGGAGAAAATATCATGTTGCCATAATGACCTTTTAGAGTCTGTGCTAACTCACTTCTATTACATCGACATTGCCTTGACTTGTATCTTACAAAAGTTCAGGTTAATTGTTACAGATCACTTGGAACAAAGGCCAGATAATCAAGGAGCTCCGGATTCTACTTGGTGCATGGGTGAAGGGTTAATGATGTTTTAAAACCGAGAATTGGCAGAAAAAATTTGTGGCTATCTATTTTCTATGTACTTCTCAATGTGAGTCATGAGTCATAAATATTTTAAATGGCTGAGTATTTTTCAGGAAAATATCCACCTTTAATCTTTCATTTTGCTTTTAATGCTTGAGAGAATTAACGTGAGCCAAATACTAAACAAAAACAATTAGCTGCATTGGCTTCCGAATGTCTCTGTGAGCACCGCTTTTCTCCATCTGTATACAACGATGTCCTCAACATGATCAATTAGGTAATGCTAATAATGTATGAAATGTAGCGGAGATGAAAAAAATTAAACCTTGATAATAATAGCATTCACTGAAGAGAAAAAAATAAAAATAAATATTACATATGTTTTTGAAAGGCAAATATGGCAATATTTTTATAAAAACAACACAATCTCAAACAATATGGATAAAAAAAAAAATTAAGAGTGAAACTATGCAAGGGAAACAAAATTTTTAAGTAATTTCCCGCTTATCTTGCTTTGCAGGTAATGAAAAGTAAAGCTTTGGGTTTTGGTAGGCTACTTTCAGATGAGCGGATTTATGATTACACAAATTAGAACACCCATGGGTCTAATGAATGTAACCGAGTTAAAAACAGAATCCTTAGATCAAGCTTGTTAAAACGTAATATGTTATGTTTCTAAATAGCAACCATAATAGTAAAATACCTTAGACAATTGACTAAATATGTTGTGTTAGTAGATTTTAAATCATTGGGCTGTCACCTTAAAAACTCAACATGTTTCAGGAAATTTTCCTCTCTCATCTCCATGTAAAGGCTATTTAATCCAAAACTGAATATTAGTTTATAATTTTAACGAGCGCAGTTTTACGAAAAGTTAAAAATTCTCTATTTCCCTTACCATAGCACTTTTGCAAAACCCTAAAAGGGAAATGGGACATATGGTTTCACATTTATCTATTTAAATTTTTTAAAAAGGGCATGTTGGAAAGGCAGAGTCTCTCAGAAGCCAAAAATCATCAGAGGTTCACTAATCTGTAAGAAAACAGCATTTAAAAACTGGAATGAATGCAGAAAAATATTCTCTAATGTAAAATTGCAAAGACTTTCCCACAGTCTACAATACATACTGTAATCAAAATATTCAGATAATTTGAAAAGATCTATGTGCACAAGGGACAAGGCTAATAGTCGTTATGATAATTAAGTTATTTTACGTTGTTGTTCCTTTGGATTAACTTGGTGATTTGAGTATCTTTTTGTCTAACTGACCAGTCAGCTTCCCTGAAGATGTCTAACTTAAAAACTGTCATATTTATACTACAAAAGGGTTTAAATTTTTTACTTCCCTATTTTGTACAAACTTCCTTACCCATGACTTTTAGCTTTACGCCCAGAAAACGGATTTCAAGCAAGGCTTAAAACCACAAAATGTCTGGGAGCTTCGCGCAGCAATATTAGTATTGAAATAGTTGACCGCAGTTTGTGACTAAGATATGTAGTGAAATAAAACTAAAATATAGGGTTCTGATCTAATTGGGGAATAGGCCTCCACCAACCAGATATAGAATAGAGTCAAGGGGTATGTGTAATTGACAGTAACCAATAAACTTTTTAGTGTGGGCTTTGGTATGATAATTATGGGGAGATTTAATTAAGTTGTTTGACCAATAATATATATAATCCATGCACAATGATGCATAATGATGTATTATTTTAATTATATATTAAAGCATGATCCACCTTATACAGAAGTTATATAAACTCATGTATTGCTTGTAATTAACCAGAAGATCTGTGTCAGCATCTCTTTTCATTCATATGCATAAGTATTAATTATAGATTAATTTGGGTACCACACAACCAGGTTAAGAAGGGTTTTAAGAAGTCCCTCATATCATGGCCAATATTGGATTCTTAAGATTTATAGGCCCGCAGGCTGCACTGCATTAAAAACAGGCAAATCACTCCATGACTCAAATTATTATCTGTAAACACAGTTTACTGTTCAATTCATACATGCATGTTAAAGCTCATTTAAAAGAGAAACCTGTAGCGCAGGAAGGAAAGGCAGTGGTTAGACATGCATACAGTTGAAAACAATGGTGGAACAGGAAGCCATTGACTCCCTGTTTCACTGGCTGAATAATCCTGTGAGCTGGAGGCAAAGTCTATGTCTTACAGGAGTAAGTGGCTCAGGAAATGTGATACAGTCATGTTATCTCGCCTTCTGTGCTGCCAAAAGCCAGATGACGTCACACTGCTCACACTGAACAAAAGCTCCTGACACTAGCTCCTCAGCATGGGAAAAGGAGCAGGTGAGTATTATTTTTTTATTCAGTTTAATCAGAAAGAGGGGCCTATAAACCTAACTTTCTGCGTACGGGGGCCATATATACCTACCTACAGGGAACTGTAAGTCTACTGACAGGAGGCATATATACCTATCTTCAGGGGGCCGCATATCTACTTACAGCACTCTACATATATGCCTATGAACAGGGGACATATGTACCTACCTATCTACCTACAGGGAGCATATATACCTACTTTTCTACAGGGGGATGAACACCTACCTACAGGGGGCAAATATGCCTACCTATCTACAAGGGACATATATACTTACTGATCTACCTAAAAGGAGGTGTTTGCCTACTGATCTACAGAGGGATGTATACTTACCTACACAGAGCATACATACCTACCAATCAACTTACAGGTGGCATGGTGGCATAAACCTATGTACCTACTGTGGGAATATATACCTTCCTATCTACCTACAGAGGGCATATTTACTCACTGATCTACCTAAGAGGGGTATATTCCTAGCTATGTACTTACAGGAGGGTGTATACCTTTCTACTTTTGTACAGGAACATATATACCCACCAGTCTACCTATTTATTTGCCTAATGGGGGCCTATATACCTACCTACTTAATGGGGGGCAACATTATTGCCTACCTACTTAAATGGTGGCCTCAATATCTGCCTACAGTGGGTCTATAAACGGACCTTATGGAGTCAATATTTTTACTAACCTACTTAATGGAGTGTCAACATTACTACCTAGCCACTTAATGGGAAGGACAGGATGTTAGATATCTACCTACCTTCCTAACTAGACTGGTCATATATACCATATAGAACACCTACTAAAGGAGGAACCATGAGACCGACAGTATCTCACACAACTGAGTACACCGCTCGAGATGGGCGAATTGATTCTAACGAAGTGGAATTCGTTTAGAATTTCAGGAAAACTTCAATTCTGAACGAAGTCAAAGTTTGGGGTGATTCGCGGAAACGAAGCGTGTTTTTGATTGATAAAATGGCTTTGAGCACATGGCGTTACATGGGGCAAAGAAGTCTGGGAGGAAGAAAGGCGTAGCCTATATGACATGTGCAGAGATGAACCCAATCAGAGGCCGGCGGGATTCTGTGACGTCACCGCACTATATAAGTCTGGGCGCGACGCTGGCAGCTCACACTCCTCTCACTGTGCTGTGTAGGGAAGGTGCTGCCGCTGCTGCTCATGATATCTCATACTAAAGAATTCACTTTTATACAGCAATTTTTTGGGGGTGTCACAGCTTGTCTCAGAGACTTCTTCTCTTATGTTCTAATTCTGATTTTATGGGGTAATGGAACTGAAGTCCAGTGTGGGGTCCAATTCAGCTGCATAACATTTTAATGCTATCTGCTCAGTTCTTGAGCACATTGAATATCCAAGGGTTATCTAAGCCTGTTCTTTTTGTATTCATTAAAGAAACAGCGTTTTTACAATCCAAATACCATTTAAATTTTTTGGTTGCTCATTTTTTTTGCGCAATTTAATCCAGGGTTAATTAAGCGTTGTTCTGCTGTTGTGGTCACTAAAAGAAACGTTCTTTTTCACCGCCAAAGAAGAAATTTTCCCTGTAGCAAATTCATATCCGAAGGTTAATTACAAGTTTTTTGTTGTTGTTTTCCCGTAAAAATACACGCCGTTTTAACACGCTACAAAGCTGGTAATTATTGGCAGCACATTTCTTTTGCGCAATTTACATCCATGTATTAAGTATTTCCGAAGGTTATTTGAAGGTTAATAACGAGTTTTTCTGTTGTTGTGCTCCGTAAAATACACGCCGTTTTAACACACTACAAAGCTGGTAATTGTTGCCAGCACATTTCTTTTGAGCAGTTTACATCCAAAGATTAACTAAGTATTTTTCTGCAGTTGTATTCAGTAAAAAAAAATGTTTTTTTTTTTTAACCGCCAAAGAAGAAATTCGGTAGCATAATTCATATCCGAAGGTTAATTAAGGGCCCGTTTGTATTTTTATATTCAGTAAAATACACAGTGATTTTAAACGGCACATACAAGTAAATTTTTCCTGGCCATTTGTGGAGCGCACTTTATATCAAAGGGTTACCCAAGCTTGTTACTGGGTTCATTTTGGGGTCAAATACAGGGTGTGTATTTATTTATAACAGATATCTTCATTAAAAAGAGTCTGTACATTTTAGAACAAACAGTATGTCAGACAGAGAGGTGGCAGGCTCTTCACATGCGAGTGGAAGTGGCACAAACATTCCTGGAGCAGGCACAGGTCATAGCACAGCAAGGGGACATCGCAGAAGGGGTCACTCAGTGAGGCCAGAACTGCCGCTGTCATCTACCCGCCGTGTGTGTTGTTTCAGAAAACCAATGGTTCTTGATTGGTGACTAGGTCATCCACTTCCCCCCAGATGACATCTGACAACCTCAGCCAAGAGTCGGTGGAACGTCAGACACAACCCTTAGTTGGCATGGCCCGGGGAGCGGGCCCAGCGGCCCTCACCTGTCCTCAACCCGCCTCTGTCCCATCCGGTTCCCTCAGCCAGAGATTTACTATGTGGTCTGGGCTCAGTGCAACTATATAGCGAGGATGAACAATTTGAGGAGGGCAGTCAGCAGCTACTTGGCAGCGAAGAAATGGGCCAATATCCCTGCTTCTTGCAGTAAGCGGCAAAGTATAAGATGTTGAGAGTGGCATGGGAGGTCATGTTGTGAGGGGTCAGCCCTTGAATACCAATACCCGGGGATGAGGACAAACAGTTTACATGAAACACAAATAGATGATGATGAAACACAAATAGATGATGATGTGCCGACCGCACTTGGGAGCCGGTGAGGCAAGGGCTTCATCATCAGTAGGAGAAGAGGGCGTCAGCTTGCGCGACAGGCAGCAACGCAGCCAGTAAGTGGGTTGTGTGGCCGTGAGTCAGCAGGATAGCAGCAGTGTGAAGTCGGGAGCCAAGCGGCCACGGGGTAAAAAACCCGCTTTGCAGGTCCGAGAAAGTAGCGGCACAGGGGCCCATGAAGGCAGCGGCGGCAGTAGTCACTCAGTGCAGAGCGTTGGCGGTAAAATCCGATACTCGGCGGTGTGGCAGTTCTTTACTAAGACACCGGAGGAGTCGAATATGGGTATATGTAGAATCTGTAGGCAGAAAGTGAAGCGTGGCCAGGGAGCTAACATTGGCACCACGGCCCTGCATTAACATATGCAGCGTCACCATCCGGTGGCCTGGGAGAAATGTAGCTCAGATGTGGTGGTCCATCCTGCTGCCGCAGCAACAGCAGCAGTGCCCAGTGGCACGCATGCCTTTGCAGCCAGTCAAGGCTCCACCACCTTCTGCAGAAGGGAGCTGTTTCTCTTTGACATCATCTCCCGGTCCAGATGCTCCTGCTCCTCGCTACTCATGGCGCCAGCAGTCGTTCAGCGAGGCGATTGCAAAGAGACAACAGTATGCGTCCAACCATCCTAAGGGGCAGAAGCTGATCGTTCTCCTGTCCAACTTGTTGGTGCTGCAGTCCCTCCCTTTCCAAATGGTGGACTCTGCACTGTTCAGAGAACTAATGGCTTGTGCGAGCCGAGATGGAGAGTTCCAAGCCGTAATTTATTTTCCAAAAAGGCAGTACCAGCACTTCATAAATATTGTAGAACAGAAGGTGGGCCAGTCCTTGAGCTTATCGGTTTGTTCCAAGGTGCACGGCAGCGCGGACGTCTGGAGCTGTAACTACGGTCAGGGCCAGTACATGTCCTTTACGGCCCACTGGGTGATGTGCTTCCGGCCCAGGCACACCAACAACTTGGACAGGAGATGCCGCTTTCTCCTCCACGTTGTCAAACTGCGGCTCCTGTGACAATGTCCACCTCCTCCTCCTCCACCACCACCACCATCTCAACCTCCACAAATACTGCTCCATCATACCACATGTGTAGGGCACAGCGGTGTCACGCAGTTCTACACCTGGCTTGCCTCGGCAAACAAAGTCACACAGGGGAGGAACTGCTCCGCGTCATGCAGCAAGAAATCAATGTGTGGCTTTCTCCGCACTAACTGCAAATCGGAAACATGGTGACGGACAATGGGAGTAACATGGTGTCCGCGCTGCACCGAGGAGGGATGGTCCATGCGCCCTGCATGGCGAATATGTTCAATCTGGTTGTGAAAAGGTTCCTGAAATCTCCACCGATCTTCAGAAGATTCTGAAAATGGCCGGGAAACTGTGCATGCACTTCATCCATTCCTACAAAGCCAGGAACACCCTCCTTGAGTTGCAGAGGCAGAACGGCCTTCCCCAACACACTCTGATATGCGATGTTTCCACCCGTTGGAATTCCAGCCTGCACATATTGGACCGACTGTATGAACAGAGAAAGGCCATTAACGAATTTTTGATGATCCAGGCGGACAGGAGTACTCCCCTGTGTAACTTTGATGTCAGCCAGTGGCAGCTCATGCGTGACACCTGCCGTTTTTTGAGGCCATTCGAGGAGGCGACGTTATATGTCAGTCGCCAGGACCAGGGCCGCCATACAGGGGGTACAGCCAGTACTCCTGTATGGGGCCCGGTGAAACAAGTGGCCCGCTGCAAGCAGGCCCGCTTGTTTCACAAACTATCTTTCTGAGTCAGAACACGGGCCCCGCGGCACTGCCGAGCATCCGTTGGGGCCCGTGCGGCTCAGAGTGTGAGTAAGGAGGACCGGGCTCTGAGTCACAGCGGCAGAGTGGGCTTGACCATCACACAATAGGAGGGGGGAGGGCGCGCTCTGAGTCACAGGAGCGCTCCATACAGGAACAGAGCTGCAACAGCCTCTCACTTACTTCAGATCCCTCTGCTATGTCCTGTGATGGGATCGCCCCTCCTCCCTCTCTCTGCCTGTGGGCGGAGCTTCAGTGACTCATGCCGGCAGCAGAGAGAGGGAGGAGGGATGATCCCCTCGCAGGACGGAGCAGAGTGATCTGAAGTAAGTGAGAGGCTGCTGCAGCTCTGTTACTGTATCGAGCGCTCCTGTGACTAAGAGCGCGCCCCCCTCACATTGTGTGATGGTCAAGCCCACCCTGCCCCAGAACCCCCACTGAAACCCCCACCTACCCCAGTGCCTCCACCTGGGACCCCGCTGTGTGGGGCCCCTCAGAAGCCCACCTTGCCCCAGCACCTCCCCCTGGGGCCCCTCGGAAGCCCCCCACCTGCCCTAGTGCCCCCACCTGGCCCCAACTGTGTGGGGCCCCTCTGAAGCCCCTGGGGCCCCTCAGCAGCCCATCCTGCCCCAGCACCCCCCACTAAAACCCCCACCTACCCCAGTGCCTCCACCTGGGATCCATCTGTGTGGGGCCCCTCAGCAGCCCACCCTGCCCCAGCACCCCCCCCCCCACACTAAAACCCCCACCTACCCCAGTGCCTCCACCTGGGACACATCTGTGTGGGGCCCCTCAGAAGCCCACCCTGCCCCAGCACCTTCCTTTGGGGCCCCTTGGATGCCCCCCACCTGCCCTAGTGCCCCCACCTGGCCCCAAGTGTGTGGGGCCCCTCAGCAGCCCAGCCTGCCCCTGCACCCCCCACTTAAACCCCCACCTACCCTAGTGCCTCCCCCTGGGCCCATCTGTGTGGGGCCCCTCAGAAGCCCACCCTGCCCAGCACCTCCCCCTGGGGCCCCTCGGAAGCCCCCACCTGACCTAGTCCCCCCCAACCTGGCCTAAGCGGGGGGGGGTCCCTTGGGGCTCCTGGGAAGCCCCCCCGGGGGCCCCAGCACCCCCCTTGGGGCCCCTCGGAACCCCCCCCACCTCCCCTGGGGCCCCCACCTGGCCCCAACTGTGGGGGGCCCCTTGAAGCCCCTGGGGCCCCTCACACCCACCCTGCCCCAGCATCCCCCCACTGAAACCCCCACCTCCCCCGTGCTTCCCACCTGGGCCCCAGCTTTTGGGGGGCCCCTTTCCCGGGCCCTTTAAAAGCCCCCCCCCCCAGCCACCAGTCCGGGCTGGGAGTCGGCAAGCCAACCCCCGATCCGACCCCTCTTTTCCCAAAACCTCCGACTCCCGACTCTGCTCCCTCAAAAAACGGCGCATTTTTTAAGTAATCTTTATTGTAGAAAATTGGTAACACCCCCCCCCCCCCCCCCCAGGCGTTTTATCACCTTATGATACAATAATCAAGTATTTGGTAAAAAACAGACACTGAAAAAGCAAAAGGGGTAAAATGTTTTGATCTTTTGAACACTTTGGGTTGAGTTGAAAAAAAAAGCTGTATTGTATCCAGTCTGCACCAACATTGGGAATGTGGAGAAAGACCGGGGATCAGTTTTTTGGTCAAGATATGCTTTGAATCTGATGCAGAGCCCAAAGGTTGGAGTGCTAAAAGCCAAAGGTGGATTCCCAAATACTAACAAAATAATAAAATTAAACACTTTGATTTTTAAGAGCAAAACATAACAAGCAGTTAAAGGAAAGAATCTGCAGAATTGTGTAGATACCCCTTTTTAAAACCCTCCGTCTCCCACGGCCCCGAAAAACAACAGTGCACTGGGAATCTATTCAAAAGATCAAAATGCTTTATTTGGATGACATGATTTTTTAAAAGGGTATAGGGGTGATCAAAACAGAAAAGGTAGGCATTTCAATCCAATAAAAGATAAGTATATAGCATAAATATAGTTCAATCCAATCAGTGTTTTAAAATGTAACGATACCATTTAATTATTAAAATCATGACACCCCCCATCACCAAAAAAAAAAAATGAATACTCGACATCTCCCTTGTTACGTATTCTAAAAACCCTTAACCCCTTCCCGACATTTGCCGTACTCAACGGCAATGTCGGGTGGGGTTCCCGCAAATTGCCGTATGAGTACGTCAGGCAATCTGCGCGCCACAAGCGGAGCGGCAAGATCGCGGCATGGAACAGCGGTATATTACCGTGGATCATGCCGCACCCCCCAGGGCGGGATGAGCCCCCGGCCGCGGGGGTTTAAACCCCCCCGATGTCGCGACATCGTGGTCGCGACATCGCGGTGGGGCGGAGGAGTGAGCCCCTGTGCCCGCCGATCTGGGCGCAGTAACGGCGTCAGCCCCGGTATCGGTTCCACCAGACACCCCGGATCTGAAGGGACAGCACCCTTTTGTCTGGTGACTACGTCCCCAAAATCCCCATTTTGGGGGCAGCGTACAGACAGTTGCCATGGAGACCAGGATAACTATAGTTAGCTGTTTTTCCATTGCTAAATGATCTGACGATCTTTTCATGCAATTCCCCCCTGGGGGAAAAAAAAGTGTAAAAAGTATAAAAAAAAAAAAAAAAAGAAAAAAAAAAAAAAAAGTGTTTAAAAAAAAGTAAAAACAAACACAAAAAAATAAAATTAAAAAAGTACATCCCCCTTTTTTCCCCTTTACAAACCCCAATCGCCCTAAAAAAGATAAAAAATAAAAAAAAGCACCCATATTTGGTATCCCCGCTTGCTAGGACCCACCTATAAATCTGTATGTAATTAACCCATACGGTGAAGCGAAAAAAAAAACCCAAAAAAAGTCACAGAATAGCGATTTTTGTTATCCCCAGAACATAAAATGGAGAAAAAAAGAAATTTAAAAATCATACAACATCAAAGTGATGCCAATTAAAACGTCAGTTCATCCCGAAAAAAAAGTCTTACACATCTGTATAAAAAAAATTAAAAAAGTTTGGCTATTAGAAGATAGCGATGCATAAATATTTTTTTTATCAATAAAAACAAGTTTTTTTTGAAAAAAAATTGTGCTTTAAATAAAAAAACTACAAAAATTTGGCTATCCCGTAACGCTCACCCACAGAGTAAAACTAACTTGTCAGGATACGCACGGGAAGCTATTAAAAATAAAAATAAAAAACACGCTGGGATGCAGTATTTTCTTCACCCTACCTTCCAAAAAACAGTTTTAAAAAGCGTCATAAAGTTTGTCCCCCCAAAAAATTACCAATAAAAAAGTCAACTCATCCCGCAAAAAAAAGTCCCTATACAGCTCCTAAACAGAAAAAAAAAAAAGTTATGGGCCCCAGACTGCGGTGATGCAAAAAAAAGTGTTTTCCTTTTTTAAATAAATGGTTTTTATTTTGTAAAAGCAGTAAAACATTAAACAAATATACAAATGTGTAGCTGTAATTTTATCAATGCTGATAAAACTAGCATGCATTTTACCGCACAGTGACCCCTGTAAAAAAAAAAAAAATAAAAAACCTCCAGGATTGTGTTTTTTGTACAAAATGCTTCACAAAAACCTTAATAAAAAAAGATCAAAGCATATATGCCCCCCGAATGGTATCAATAAAAAAATCAACCATTCGTAAAAAACAAGCCCACAAGCGCTCCATATGCAAAAAAAATTAAAAAAGTATGGCTGCAGAAAACGACAACTTTAAAAAAGCAAATTTTTATAAAACTCGCTTTTATTGTGTAAAATAATAAAAACATAAAAAACTAAAAAAATTTATATCTTGTAATTTACGACCCCCATAGTAAAATTATCCCGTCATGTATCCCCTTGGCGAATACTGTAAAAATGAGCCCAAAAACAATGGCGGAACTGCGTTTCCCCCTCCTTTTTCCCTGGCCCCAAGTAAAAAAAAAAAATGGAACCCTGTGCGCCCAAAAAGCAAAATACACCCCTTTGGTGAATCCCCGAGGGGGGTTGAATCCCAAAAAGGAGCAACTTCTGGAAAGGTTTTTACCCGTTTTTTGTATTTGGGGCTTTGGGGGATGGCATGGCCCCCCCAATATCGTGCGCCAAAAAACAATACACTCCCCCTCTTGTACCCCCTGCCATACGCCCCAAAAGCAGTTTCACCCCGTAAGGGGATTTTCCGAACTTGGAAAAATTGCGTTAAACAATTTTGGGGCTTTTTTTTTTTTAAGATTTCTTGTAAAAATTTAACTTTTCAGCTAAAATTGCGTTTATTGGAAAAAAAAAATATTTTTTTATTTTCAGAGCCCAACCTAAAAAAATTTGTGAAACGCCTGTGGGGTAGATATACTCACTACACCTCGGATAATTTTTGTAAGGGTGTAGTTTCCAAAAGGGGCCTTTTTTTTGGGGATTTATTACGTTTTGGAACCTTGGGTGTCCGCAAAACCGAAATGGCCCCTAAAAAAATTGTTTAAAGAAAAAGAGGCCTCAAAGGGCCAGTAGGTGTCCTCCTATTCTGGGGCTTGTGGTTTTAGCCAAATAATGCATAGGGCCCCAAAATTTTGGGTACTCGAAAACGGGAGAAACTGGGGGAAACAATATTAATTTGCATTTCCCATCACATTTCCGTATTCTTGTCAATAATGCATAAATATTGAAAATCTGCAAAAAAAAGAGAAATTTTTAAATTTCCTTCCCTTTGCTTTAATTTTGTGAAACACCTAATGGGTTAATAAACTTTCTAAATGCTGTTTTGAATACTTTTTAAAGGGGGTAGTTTCTTTGATGAGGTCATTTATGGGGGTATCTAACATACAGGGCAATCAAAGTCACGTTAGAACTGGATGGTCCCCAAAAAATAGTAAATTTTTCAAATTTTCTTGAAAATTTAAAATTACTACTAAATTTTAAGCCCCCCAATGTCGTAAAAAAAAAAAAAAACCCTTTAAAAAAATGATGCCAAAAAGACGCGACATTTTGGGGAAAGCTAGTTATAAACTCTTTTGAGTGGAATAATATCTGTCTTACTCAGAATTTTTTTAAGTTTTTAAAAATTTGGGAAATTTTTCACATTTTTCACCCTAATTTGATATTTTTCAAAATAAACATCATTTTTTGGACCAAAATTTCTTACTATCTTATCGCACAATGTGTCACGAGAAAAAAAATCTCTGAATCACATGGATAGGTTAAAGGGCAAAAAGTTATTCCACATAAAGGGACCATGAAGATTTCAAAAATAGGGCTCTGCAGAGAGGGCCAAAACTGGCTCCGGCGGTAAGGGGTTAAAAAAGCAGCAGCTTGACCTGTTATTCAAATGCCCCGGCCTTTTAGACGATTCAGACCAAATATTTTGATGTGAGCGGAACGAACATGTTTGTATCCTAGTCAGAAATTCATAAGAATATTAGAAAAAGTTTAAGTTTGAAAAAGCAAGTGGATGCTTTAAAAATGCTAAAATTATCAAATTTTTTTTCTTTCTGTTTCATTCCTCTCTTATAATTTTAAAAAATTTTTAAAATTCCAATACAAGCCCCCCTGATTTCATCAAGAAGGGCGTTTTTTTTGTTGGTTACCCACAGCTTACAAGTTAATATTCTGACATTTTGGGGCCTTTGGCCCCCTTTTGGGTCCCTTTGAAACTTTTCTCTGAGTATACGATACCTTTGATCAAAAGACCAGATGATGAGGCAAATAAAAAAAATTTGGGTGATGTGTGGGCTATTCCGCTGAACCCCCAAATCCCACTAAACCCAATTGGGGGTTTAAGTAGGAAAACCCCTTTACCTGCTGGGCCTCCTTTTATGCTTACCTAAAACTGTAAAATCTATTCTTTTTCTGTGAACCTTAAATCTAAGGGCAAAAAAAATTGATCACTAATGTTTTCAAGATCCTTATATTCATTGTTTGTGTGCTTTGTTTCCTTTGATTTGTTTTATGAGTTCGGGATTAAACTGGAAAAGGGTTTTTGGGGATCCCGTCTTTTCTTTTTTATTTGTCTTGGAAAAAAACCTCATGTCCCTAAAAAAAAAAAATATTGTTTTTAAAAACAATGTGGGTCACCTCCTAAATTAGTGAAGATTGAAAAAATAAAAAGTTTAATGTCTAGGGGAAAAGAACATTAATGAAAAGAAAAAAACCCTTTTTGTGCAAAAAATACTATTTCTAAAAGGGCCAAATCTATGGGAAGTACCCCTAACTCTGCGTTTTTATGTGCTCATTGCATCTGGAAAATGTTGAACCTGTTATTAAGGATGAGAACTTGGGGTTTGTCATTAAAAAAATACATCTTTTTGGGAATGTTAGTTGTCAGGCTGGTGTAGGTGAATTTTGCATCTCCAGTGGTCTTGAAGATATGCGTTTAGCTATATTGGTGTTTATGTTAACTAACTTATTGTCTTTTCCTTAAAAAATGTTTTTAGCTTTTGTTAGACTCTATGTTTTCATAACAACCCTTTTATGCATTTTTTTTTTGTACCTTTATCTTTGCAATAACCTAAAAATGTAATAAACAGGAGTCTTCAGATCTTGAGTATCGTAGTATTCATCCCCACCTGTCGGCGTCCTTGATATAATCTTCAGCTCATGCAGAGCCAAATTTTTCCCTTGAAAAGGCAGCAATAAGAACAAAACCCAAACCTTTTCCTCCCACAGCTACCCCAAAAGTCTTGTGTGGGTCAGGACCAAGAAATTTTATTGTACAGGGGGGGCATCTCGATTTCTTTCTTCCGCGAGGGAAAAGGGTAACACTTTGATTCCCTCAGCTGCCTTTTTTTGGTGATGGCTTAGGGCAAGCCATGTCTGGACGGTAGAGTCGGTATCTTCGGTTCACTTTGGTTGACAGGAGGAGCAGAAAAGAAAAGGGCAGCCAAGTGGTACTTGCTTCCGTCTCGAGGGGGGTTACACTTTTTGCAGTGTTGTTTCAGGATCCCTTTTCCTCTTCCTCACTTTCACACTTGAAGAGTGGTCTCAGAATTGAAATGGACGAACCACCTTTTTTTTGATGAGAAAAACCCTTTAATTGTTTTTGTAGTTGTAGCACATACACATTAAGGTTGTTAAAATGAATGTGCATCTTTGGAGGTGGGGGAGTGAGTGATTAGGCAATTTTCCAAACAGAATTTCATAAGGTGAAAGTTGGAAAAGCACCCCTCGGGGTGTGTATGTAGTTCCCAT
Organism: Phyllomedusa bahiana; assembly: GCA_025379985.1. Lineage (NCBI taxonomy): Eukaryota > Metazoa > Chordata > Amphibia > Anura > Hylidae > Phyllomedusa > Phyllomedusa bahiana. The sequence goes on from JAODAL010031626.1 coordinate 25,254, forward strand.
AAAAAAGAGGTTTAAGACTTTCCCCCCCCCCCCCACCTCAATCAGTCTTTTTGCAAATTTGGCTAAAAAAATCTTGTGGGGTACGACAAATATAAATAAATGTTTCATTAATCTTGCATAAATGGTGTGAATACATTCCCAGTTAGTGTAAGTAAGTCTTGATACTTAAAGCAACCTATGGACGAAAAAAATTTAACACAAACCAAGACAACAATAATATTCTCCCTTTTGGTAGCTTTTCTACCTGTAGGATTTTGGAAAGGCCCTTGTGGATGGAAGGGGTGTGAAGGGGGGGTCCTCACGCACCCCCACGTTTTTGTTGGGAGGCTTTTTTGAAAAGACAGACACCTTCTCTTGAATTTCACAGTGAAACCGGGTGCACACCAGTAGTGAAACCAAATTCCGCATCGCTGTTTTACCACTAGTCAGAGTGCGTCTCTGGCCCCATTTCACCCCTGATTGGGCCCTCTGTTGATGTGAAAACAAGGTGAAAAAATTTTACTACCCTCCCTACATGTTACGGTATGTTACATATCTTTTTAAACCCTTTCCCTGACTCTTGTGGTTCTTTTTTTATAATCCCCACAAACCTAGCAAAAGAAAACAACTCATGCGAATATGATTTTCTTTTTTTTCCCCTTTTGGGGGGTGTGTATTTTTGGGGTGGTGGGTTCGCTTCCCCTTTCCTTAGTTGTCTCCCCCTCCCTTAATGATTTTTAAAATGTCAATCTGTGTGTATCCTGGCCCTTTTAGGGGGACAGGTCCCTTTATTTCATATCAGGGGGGATTACTGTAAGTTGATGTGATGTTTTTTTTGAAATGGGAGTGTATGTTCCCCAAATTGAAGGTTCTCCCCTAATGTAGTGCTTTTCTCTTTGAGGGTTTGTAACTAAGTCCTTGGCCCCCCCTTCTAGAGTTCTATAAAATGGGGCATTTGGGAGTTACTGAGTTATGGGGGGAGGAAGACAGGCAGGTCAGGATTTATTTCTGCAATAGCACTATTGATGTTTGGGGGTTTGCAATGAAGTGTTGTCGTGTAGAGGTGCTGGTGTCAGGGTACTTAAGCATCTTTTGCGAGTGTACTGTAAGGGCTCTTTTATTTGAACCCCATGCTCTGCACTAAGCATTTTAAAAATGTCATCCCAGCAAACATCTACAAGTTCATTTTGCTTTTGGGTTTATAATACTTTTTGTGGGCTTACCCCCATCTAAATTTTGGGGTAGTATCAAAAGGTTTTAGCAGTGTCAGTGGTGTTTAAAGATGGGCTTGTCATGTTATCTGAGGGGTCCCCCGAAGCTAAGAACTGGTTTTGGGTTCCCTATCCAATTTCAAAACTTTCCATTTCTTCTGTTCTTTCAACAAGAAGTATCTTCTTAATGTTCTAAACCATGTACCCTTTTTGGGTTTAAACCCAGGTATACACAATCGCCATTTACCCAAAAAAAATTTTATGTCTACCCCCCTATATTTTTTAAAAGGGTCATAGGCTTCCCCCGGTAATTTTGGATGTACTTTTTCCTTCTGGGGGCACATCAGACTTGTTTTTCTGCAAGTTTATGACACATTCCCCATGTTTATGAAGTCCTTTTAACCAAAAATGTACCCACCTCCCAATGGACTAAAAACAACTGTTTTTTAGCCTCTATAATACCTTCATGAGGCACTCCTTTTCATGGACACTTTCTATATTACTTAAAAAGTTCGGGATGGGCATTTTCTAGCACCTTTTTGTAATCATACAATAAATGACAAATTTTCAAATGAAATGTAATAACTTCTACTTCATGCGGGGCTTATTATAGTAAACAGTTATATAACAGCAAGGGAAAAATTATGTGCAAAAATAACGCATATATACAAAACCCAAAAAAAGAAGGGGAAAAAAATAGCAACAATAAAACAAAAATTTAAAGTGCATACACAATCAAAAACCAAAACCCGTATGAAGTAAGCTAAAATTTTCTCACCGTTGAAAGGGGGGCCCCCCCTAAAGGGGAAGAAAAAACAAGAAAAAGACAAAAAAAAAACAAAAGCCCAGCCAATAAAAAACACTGGATACAAAACAACAAAACAAATTCAGTAACAAAACAGAAACTATTTCATTTTTAAAGCAAAACTGCAAATTGTGACAAATTTTTATTCAACCTTTAAAATTTACAACTATAAAAACTTTAATCTAAACTATAAAACCCAAAATTGATAAGGGAACTGGGGAGAGGGGAATAAAAGAGAAACCCACCCCTCAGCAAGTAAAGGATCAACACCTTTTTCAGAGAAGCTATGGATTTGGTGTTTCCCAAATGCTACCGTGCAGCAGATCCCAGGGTTTTCCAAAACAAAGGGGGGCTGCGTATCCCGTTACTCTTGATAGGTTTTCTAATCCCTTCAGGCACCAAAATATGTAGAAATCCTTTCTTTGAAAAAACTCTTCTCCCACGGACCCGAAAACCAACAGTGACTGGGGGTTCTATTCAAAAGATTAGTGCTTTTTTATGGATGACATGATTTTTTTAAAGGGTATTGGGGGATCATACAGAGAAGTAGGCATATTACAAACAATCAAAGATAAATATATAGCATAAAATATAGGTTTAAAAACCAATCAGTGTTTTTAATGTAAGATTTCCATTTAATTATTAAAATCATGACACCTCCCATCTACCAAAAAATAAAAATGAATACTCTGACATCTGCCTTAGTTACACTAATCTAATAACCTTAAATAAGCAGCAGCTGTGATCTGTTATTCAAATGCCACGGCCTTCTAGATGTATCTCTAGACCAAATATTATGATGTGTAAGGAAAAAATATTTGCACTCCAGCAACTTGTAAGATTTCTTTGATTCTTTAAAACTTGTAGCTTTATTAAATATACTTTAAAAGTCCATTTTCAAAAGGTCAGACATTAACAGTTCAGCAAGCGTTCCACCGACGCGTTTCGGGAGGCGTGTCCCTTATTCATGGTGTGATGTCAGAGTTACCTCATTTCCTTTATATAGTGTTGGAAATAATACACTGATACAAATTAAAAATATATGCAAACAATAAAAACCTTTTATATTGGTATGATCGTATAATTGCTGCTGATAATGGCTAGTACTTTAATAGTGAAACATGATGTCATGGCGCTTATTTAATCCTAATGGAATTCTAGTGTTTAGGCGGAATATCCACCATGCTTCACGGGATAGAAGTTTTTTTCGTATATTACCTCCTCTTTCTGGTCTATGTACTACCTCAATTACGTTGCAGGTAAATGTGCTAGTATCTCCTGCATGACATTCATAAAAGTGACGTGAGGCCATAGAAACATTAGCTGTAGGTGTTCTTTTTATATCTGATAGATGTCTGCAAATTCTGGTGATACTCTCAGGCACAGAGAATGATCAAATTTCAGTGACTCCATATAGGAAAATTACTTCAAAAAACACAATTTTAAAAGCAGACTCTCTACATCCTAAACACATAATCAACAATATTCCATACGGCGAGCTAATTCGCCTAAAACGTAATTCTTCCACGAAAGAAATATTCGAAGAACAACAAGAAAAAGTGATCAAAAGATTGAGACAGAGAGGCTACACTGAAAGATCTTTAAATCAGGCCATAAAAAAGTGTCTAAAATCACAAGAGAAGACCTATTGAGACAGAAAGAAAGAACAACAGAAACAAAAAAGAAAAATATAGTCTTTAGTACAACATATAGTGCACAATACAACAAAATTGTTAGAATTATTAAAAACAATCTACCATTTTTATATCGACAAGAAAACATGCGAGACACTGTTAAAAATATCAGATTCATTTCAAGAAGGGCCCCCACATTAGGGAATCTACTGTCTCCAAGCCTTTTTAAAACAAATGAAAGGCTACAGCAAAATTGGTTGAACACCAAAGGTTTTTTTCGCTGTGGACGACAAAGGTGCACAACGTGCAAATATGCACAATGCACAAAGGAGTTTTCTTCTATGGTTACAGGGGAAAAATTTAAAATTTTAACGTATGCCAATTGCAATACAAGAAACGTAATATATCTAATCACATGTTCCCTTTGTAAATTACAATATGTGGGTTGCAGTAGCAAAAATTTAAAAACCAGAATTTGCAGACATCTATCAGATATAAAAAGAACACCTACAGCTAATGTTTCTATGGCCTCACGCCACTTTTATGAATGTCATGCAGGAGATACTAGCACATTTACCTGCAACGTAATTGAGGTAGTACATAGACCAGAAAGAGGAGGTAATATACGAAAAAAACTTCTATCCCGTGAAGCATGGTGGATATTCCGCCTAAACACTAGAATTCCATTAGGATTAAATAAGCGCCATGACATCATGTTTCACTATTAAAGTACTAGCCATTATCAGCAGCAATTATACGATCATACCAATATAAAAGGTTTTTATTGTTTGCATATATTTTTTAATTTGTATCAGTGTATTATTTCCAACACTATATAAAGGAAATGAGGTAACTCTGACATCACACCATGAATAAGGGACACGCCTCCCGAAACGCGTCGGTGGAACGCTTGCTGAACTGTTAATGTCTGACCTTTTGAAAATGGACTTTTAAAGTATATTTAATAAAGCTACAAGTTTTAAAGAATCAAAGAAATCTTACAAGTTGCTGGAGTGCAAATATTTTTTCCTTACCTGTATGCAGCAGGAGACTGGCTCCGGATCTCCCACTTCTCCGTGCAACCAAGTAGGTGAGCTGAATATTCTTTTCATATTTTTCCCAAATATTATGATGTGAGCGGAACAGAACATGTCCTTGTATCCTAGTCAGAAATTCATACAGAATATTAGACAAAGATTTAAGTTTGAAGAAGACAAGATGGATGCCATTAAAATGCTAAAATTATCAAACTTATTTTCAATTCTGTTTCGCTAAGCAGATGCTAAATACTTGCAAGTCACATTTATGTATAAGATAGGTAAGATGACTGTATATAAAATTACAGTAGCCTCAAAGCTGTAGTGGATGGTCCGGTATGGAGCCTGAAAGTCACAAGTTCAAAACATTGTTAACATTTTGCTTGTCAGTGTAAAATATATTTATTGGACATGACTTTAGGACACAAAAAAATTATAGTATTGCCTCCATCAGATCCTGCATAAATGACCTCACATCTGATCTCATTATTTCCAGGCTAGAGAACGGCCTCTCTACACTAACTTGGGTTGGGGGAAAGCGGTGACCACAGGGGCAACATCTCTAACAATGTCAGGGTATAAAGGAATTGCCTCAGCCACAGTCAGTTTTGATGAATGGTTGATCTTCTACTTCTTTGAAAACAGGGGAAACATTTTGCTGAAATCTGTTTGCCCTGGGAGCAGAATCTTTTCCCCTGGGACAGCGCTTTGCCTGCTCCATGTCATCAATTACACTCCTCATGTGATGAGGCTGAAGATATGGGAGCAGTAGCACTGGCCAGACCCAATTCCTCTTGCTCTTTGCATCGAACTAACTGAACCAACTAATTATATATTTTGGGAGTCGGAGTCGGACCATTTTTTGACGACTCCGACTCCTGCAAAATAGCCACCGACTCCGACTCCACAGCCCTGCACACCACACTGAAACCCCTGGGGTCACCCACCCCCCACCCCCCAGGCACCAGCTGTGTGGGGCCCCTCTTAAGCCCCTGCGCCAGCGCCCTCTGGGCCCTAGCTGTGCAGGATCCCTCTGACGCCTCTGGGGCCCCTCTGAAGCCCACTCTGCCCCAGTGCCCCCTCCCCCCTGGGCACTAGCTGTGCGGGGGCACCTGTTAAGTCGTCTAGTCTGGACCGAATGGAGAAGAGAAGGAAAAGTGAACGACTGGTCAGACAAGATGTCACTAAATGTAACTGCACTGTGTACACCTGTATCTCTCCCTGTAGTATCGGTCTTATTGAATCATATTCACTAACAGTACGGTGGTATTGTTCAGTACTGTTATGGTTGTGATATGCGGCGGTATTATATGGTCTTAGTATATTGTTATTTGCCATATTGGTCTGGGGATACTGGTTTGGTCAGTAACATAATAGTGGTGACATGTGGTGATCATGTGGCGGTATTTTCTGGCCCTTGTATACGTACTGACCCACACAATATTGATAAACTGTAAAATTCAAAAATAATGGTGCACTTGCATTTTTTTCCTCGGGTTGGGTGATTGTTGAGTGGGCGGGGCAATGGGGGCGTGGTTTACGGGGGGCCCCAGACGCTTCAGCTGTATGGGGCCCTGAAATTTCTGATGGCAGCCCTGGCCAGGACGCCGGGCTGAATCGTGTCATTCCTCCTTCATGTCTTGGCACAGAGGCTGAAAAATCTGTCTGGGCAGTGGACTGGAGACGTGGCGACTACATCTCGCGGCCACATGAGTCCGGTGGGGACTGAAATGGAGGAGTAGGAGGAGGACATTGGAGCAGAAGCATTGTTTGGTAAAATGAGTGGATTCTCTACCCAGGTGACAAGAGAGGAGGAGCAGGAGCAGCTGGAGGAGGTAGATGGAGATGAGGAAGACGAGGTAGATGACGCGCAAGCACCGTGGCAGTATACAGTGGAGATGGAGGCAGGGAGCCCCTCGGAGTCACTTGTGAAGATGGCCCGCAGCATGCTGATTTGCCTGGCTAGTGACAGCCAAATAGTCAGCATCCGGCAGAGGGATGACTTCTGGCTCTCCACCCTATTGGACCCTCACTACCGTTCCAAAATGGGAGCCTTTTTCCCAGCTTTTTAGAGGGAGGACAAACTCAAATACTATCGGGAAATCCTCCGTAGTCAGTTGACCGCTGCCTATGTGCGGCAACGTCCCTCCTCTGACAGGTCTGACCGGGGGGTTCTTCAGCGCTCACGTAATACTGACGCGGCTGCTGGGGGAAGGTGAGGGGCTAGGAGCAGTACCAGCTCCATCAGCAGCAACCTAAGTCTGGAGTCACTGATGAGCAGCTTCCTCCACCCACCTAGTGAGGAGGGCACTCGCCAGCAGCATCAGCAGCAGGACCTGGAGCAGACCCTGAATCAACAGATGGTGGCCTACTTGGACAGCACTCTGCCACCCCAGTTAGAAGATCCGCTGGACTACTGGGCAGCCAAACTGGATGTGTGGCCGCAACTTGCCGAGTTTGCAGGGGAGAAGCTGTCCTGCCCGCCAGTAGTGTGGCATCAGAGCGGGTGTTCAGTGCGGCGGGGGCCATCGTTACCCCAAGGAGAACCCGCTTGTCCACGGGAAATGTGGAACGACTGCCCTTTGTCAAGATGAATCAGGCGTGGATTGGCCAGGATTTCCACACACCAATACCTTAGGAGTCAGACTTCATCAGCCATGACGCCTCACCCAAACTGTGAGAAATGAATCTGGGTTAAAACTACCTGCCTCAGCCACTATTCTGATGCCGCCACCCGCCTAATGCCACACATCTACTGACAGTTTCTCCATCTGCCCCCAACCATCTTTACCAGGGAATGGTATTTCCACCCACCTCCACACTCTGTCATTGTGCCACTCTCTGACGTCATACTGCTGCTGCTGTTGCTGGTGCCATGACATCCACACTGTGTCGTTGTGCTACTCTCTGACCTCATGCTGTTGCTCCTGCCTCCGTCACCTCCACTCTCTGTCATTGTGCCACTCTGTGGCCTACTCCAGTTTTTGCCACCTCCAGAATGTCATTGTGCCACTGCCTGACCTCATGCTGCTCCCTCCGTGACCTCCACTCTCAGAAATTGTGCCACTCTGTGGCCTACTACTGTTTTGTCACCTCCAAAATGTCATTGTGCCACTGTCTGACCTCCTGCTGCTGCCGCCGTCACCTCCACTCTCTTTCATTGTGCCACTCTGTGGCCTACTCCAGTTTTTGCCACATCCAGAATGTCATTGTGCCACTGTCTGACCTTATGCTGCTGCCACCGTCACCTCCACTCTCTGTCATTGTGCCACTCTGTGGCCTACTCCAGTTTTTGCCACCTCCAGAATGTCATTGTGCCACTGTCTGAACACATGATGATGCCCTCGTCACCTCCACTCTCTGTCATTGTGCCACTCTGTGGCCTACTCCAGTTTTTGCCACCTCCAGAATGTCATTGTGCCACTGTCTGACCTCATGCTGCTGCCGCCGTCAACTCCACTCTCTGTCATTGTGCCACTCTGTGGCCTACTCCAGTTTTTGCCACCTCCAGAATGTCATTGTGTCACTGTCTGACCTCATGCTGCTGCCGCCGTCAACTCCACTCTCTGTCATTGTGCCACTCTGTGGCCTACTCCAGTTTTTGCCACCTCCAGAATGTCATTGTGCCACTGTCTGACCTCATGCTGCTGCCGCCGTCACCTCCACTCACTGTCATAGTGCCACTCTGTGGCCTAATCCAGTTTTTGCAAAATAAAGAATGTCATTGTGCCACTGCCTGACCTCATGCTGCTGCCACCGTCACCTCCACTCATTGTCATTGTGCCACTCTGTGGCCCACTACTGTTTTGCCACCTCCAGAATGTCATTGTGCCACTGTCTGACCATGCTGCTGCCGCCGTCACCTCCACTCCCTGTCATTGTGCCACTCTGTGGCCAACTACTGTTTTGCCACCTCCAGAATGTCATTGTGCCACTGCCTGACCTCATGCTGCTGCTGTGGCTGCTGCCGTGCCCTCCACTCCCTGTCATTGTGCCACTCTGTGGCCTACTCCTGTTTTTGCCACCTCCACACTGTGTCATTGTGCCACTGTCTGACCTCATGCTGCTGCTGCTGTTGATGCCGTCAACTCCACACTGTGTCATTGTGCCACTCTGTGGCCTACTCCTGTTTTTGCCACCTCCTGAATGTCATTGTGCCACTCTCTGACATCATGATGCTGTGGCTGCCGCCGGCACCTCCACACTCTGTCACTGATGTTGCCACTTGAGCTCTCAGCTTGTTTTTTTCCAGCTGTCGCTGCCATGACTTTATCAGGCTACATTCCCCTTCAGTTTTTTTGTAAGTTTTGCCCTCTTAAGTGCCCAGGGAATTTTATAGTGAAGCGATTCTAAGAGCGGCGGCAGTCATGTGCGTGTCATACTAAAACACAACATTGTATGAAGACCAAACCAAGCTCCCTCTGCATATTTAAGCATGGCACAACGTTCTACAGCACCCTGCAGGCTCTGTGCAGCCTGGAAATAGCTGTTTTTTAACGTGATTCGTCCCGAAGTAATATGGACCGAAGTTATTTTTGTTGGGAAATTCGGCGAAGTGAGCGAACCGAATTTTTGAGAAATTCGCCCATCTCTACTAGCTTTGTAGCGTGTTATAATGGCGTGTTTTTTACGCTACACAACAAGAGGAAAGCTTGTAATTAACCTTCGCTTGTGAATTATGCTAGAGGAAAAATTTATTTTTTGGCAGTGAAAAAGACGGTTTAATTTAGTAACCACAACAGCAGAACAACGCTTAATTAACCCCTGGATGTAAATTGCGCAAAAGAATTGAGCAGCCAAAAACTACCAGCTTTGTAGCGTGTTACAATGGTGTGTATTTTACGCTACACAACAAGAGAAAAAATTGTAATTAACCTTCGCTTGTGAATTATGCTACAGGAGAAATGTATTTTTTGCCGGTGAAAAAGACGGTTTATTTTAGTCACCACAGCAGCAGAACAACGTTTAATTTACCCCTGGATGTAAATTGCGCAAAAGAATTGAGCAACCAAAAACTACCAGCTTTGTAGCGTGTTTACAATGGCGTATTTTTTACACTACACAACAAGAGAAAAAATTGTAATTAACCTTCGCTTGTGAATTATGCTACAGGAGAAATGTATTTTTTGCCGGTGAAAAAGACGGTTTATTTTAGTCACCACAGCAGCAGAACAACGTTTAATTTACCCCTGGATGTAAATTGCGCAAAAGAATTGAGCAACCAAAAACTACCAGCTTTGTAGCGTGTTACAATGGCGTGTTTATTACACTACACAACAAGAGGAAAACTTTTAATTAACCTTCGCTTGTGAATTATGCTACAGGAAAAATTTATTTTTTGCCGGTGAAATCAACGGTTTCTTTTAGTCACCACAGCAGCAGAACAACGCTTAATTAACCCCTGGATGTAAATTGTGCAAAAGAATTGAGCAGCCAAAAATGAAGTGGTATTTGTATTGTAAAAGCGCTGTTTCTTTATATAAATACAACAGGAACTGGCTTCGATCACCCGTGGATATTCAATGTGCTGTGAGCAGATAGCATTAAAATGTATATGCAGCTGCACTGGACACACACTGGACTTCAGATCCAATACCGCACAAAATCAGAAATAGAACTTTAAGAGAAGCAGTCTCTGAGACAAGCTGTGACACCTCCCAAAAATCGCTGTATAAAAATGAGTTCTTTACTATCAGCTATCATAAGCAGCCGCGGCAGCCCCTTCCCTAATCAGTACAGTGAGAGCGGTATGAGCTCCCAGCGTCGCGCCCGGACTTATATAGTGTGGTGACGTCACAGAATCCCGCTGGTCTCTGATTGGCTTCATCTCTGCACATGTCATGCAGGCTATGCCCTTCTTCCTCCCAGAGTTCTTTGCCCCATGTAACGCCATGTGCTTGCAGCCATTTTATCTGTCAAAAGCACACTTCGTTCACGCGAAGTACCCCAAACTTCGACTTCGTTCCGAACCGAAGTTTTCCTGAAATTCTAAACGAATTCCACTTCGTTAGAATCAACTCGCCCATCTCTACTTATAATGGTTCACTGTCGCTCCTATTCTGATTTATTGGTTTCTGCCGACTAATGAGAAGAGCTTAAAGAATTTGAATTACTATATTTCCCGGCGATTCTCTATGTCCCAATTCCTTATGTTGCGCCGGTCTCGGCGACAAATGCATTGTTAGGGATTTGATTGATTTATGTTTATAGAAGATTTAAGCTCTTTTTCAGATACTATTTTACACCTAATAAAAACGATTTTTTTAATCACATTCCATGCCGCACGGCGCTGAGAGCCGAGATTTCATTGCCCCGATCTTTCCATTGACTACAATGGGACAAGTAGCTCGCGCTCTGATTGGCCATGATAGCCAAGCCCCCGATAGCTCAACCAATCAGCTCTTTTCTGCATTTTTATTGTATTTTGAACTGTCCCGCCTTTGAATTTGATTGGTCAATATTTCTCCATAGGTTATAATGGTTCCCTGTCGCTCCTATTCTGATTGGTTGGTTTCTGCCGACCAATGAGAAGAGCTTAAAGAATTTGAAGTACTGTACTTTCCGGCAATTTCGAATATCCCAATTCCCGATGTAGCGCCGATCTCGGCGACAAATGCGTTTTTAGGGATTTTATTTATGTTTGTTTATAGAAGGTTTCAGCTCTTTTACAGAGAATGTTTTACACTTAATAAAAACAATTTATTTACTAATACTCCATGCCTCGCGGCGCTGAGATTTCAGTCCCCCCGTCTCTCCATAGACTACAATGGGAGAAAGTATCTCGCGCTCTGATTGGCCGGGATTGCTAAGCCCCCGCTATTTTTTCCAATCAGCTCTTTTCTGCCTTTTTACTGTATTTTGAACTGTCCCGCCTTTGATTTTGATTGGTCAATACTTCTCCATAGGTTTTAATGGGTCACTGTCGCTCCTATTCTGATTGGCTGGTTTCTGCCGACCAATGAGAAGAGCTTACAGAATTTGAATTACTGTATTTCCCGGCAATTTTCAATATCCAAATTCCCGATGTAGCGCCGTTCTTCATTTTTGGAAAGTGATTTTATTTATGTATTTTTTTAGTAGGTTTGAGCTCTTTTTCAGAGAATGTTTTACACCTAATGAAGGCGATTTTGTTATTCATACTCCATGCCGCACGGACATCTTTAATGATTTCTCGCTGTTTTCCAGCCTGTCTCGAATCGGAATACATGTTAGGCGCAGTCCCGCACTGCGCCTAAGTCCCGCACTGCGCCCCACACATTGGCGAGGCGCGGCGGACTTTACACCGCATGTATGAGCGCACCTTGGCACCGACATACATGAGGCGCAAATTTTGACGGAAAACTAGCGGAAACATGCGCTCCGACGTGGCGAGATTCATACATGTCGCCCTAACTCTCTACTTTCCAAGATCCCAGATTGTCTGTCGTCCAAAGCCTCCTTCTTCTCCTCCCGTCTCCTAAAACTTAAGGTAGAGATAACGGAATTCTTCCAGTCCCGGGAAAATGGGTAGTCAAGGGTAGGCGACCGCGTAGGGCGCCACTTCATCCCTCGGAGAAAAGAGAGCACAAGGAGGCATGGAGTGGACTGAATTTTCCATTTCGGGGGCACTTTATGCCTTGTTTATCTAGGGAACCAGAATAACTTGTCCCAGCCTCGCCTGCTTCTACCGGCTCCCATGTGCATGGGCTACTTCAGTTAGTGTTTGCCTGTCACCGCCGTCCTCCTCAACGGTGTCGCTGTACAAAGCCTGACCACTCGCAACATAACCACCCATTGCAACTCTCCTCATCACTATTTGCCCGCTTCTGCAAAAAGCAGCGGATGTCTTCTCCACCTCTTTGCTGCCTACTGTCTTCAAATAGTTGGTCCTCGCTGTATAGTGGTGCAGAGGCCACAGCACATAGTAGTTCTCTGGGTGTGGAAAGCGAACGGGACAGAGGCGGGTTGAGGAGAGGTGAGAGCCCCTCACCTGCTCCCGGGCAATGCCAACAAGGGGTTGTGTGGGACAAACCCACCGTCTCTTGGCTGGGGTTGTCAGATGTCATCTGGGAGAAAGTGTATGACCTAGTGTGTGGTCAACACATGGCCGGTAGATGACACGGGATGCTGTTGCCTCGCAGAGTGACTCCTGCTGTGACGTCCCCTTACTGTGCCACGATCTGTGGTGGCTCCGGTAACCTTCTACTGTGTTCTTTGACGCTATGGTAGGATCGTAGCTCTCAGCTTGTTTATTTCCAGCTGTCGCTGCCATGACTTTATCAGGCTACATTTCCGCTTCAGTTTTTTGGTCAGTTTTGACCTCTTAAGTGCCCAGGGAATTTTAGAGTGAAGCGATTCTAAGAGCGGCGGCAAAAATAAGCTTCTCATACTAAAACACAAAATACTATGAAGACCAAACCAAGCTCCCTCTGTATATTTAAGCATGGCACAACATTCTACAGCACCCTATATCCTCTCTGCAGCCTGTAAATAGCTTTTTTTTTAACGCTATTCGTCCCGAAGTAATTCTGACCGAAACAAATTTTGTCGGAAAATTCGGCGAAGTCACCGAATCGAATTTTTTAGAAATTCGCCCATCTCTATAAACCGCTCACATTTTTGTAAATATTTTTTTATATCTCTTATTGGGACAAATCCAAAGATATGACACTTTGTTACTTTGTAATGTTTTCATTGTTCAGCTTATATATCAGTGTAAATTTATTGTACCTTCAAAATAACTGTACCTGATTCTGTGATTTGAAATTTCTATGCATCACTTTTACTTTCATGCTTGTGCTTATAGTTGTTTATTTTAGAAAGTGGCCAGGTGCCTGGCCAAGGCAAAACTTGGAGGCAGATATAATATATGGACTGGTAGGGTTCTGTGCCAGGGCTCCCAAAAATATAAAACTCTCACACAGTTTCATGGACATTAAAGTAAAAAAAGTTTTGACTTTTATAATATAATTAAAGATGGGCGAATTTCTCAAAAATTCGGGTCGGTCACTTCGCCGAATTTCCCGAAAAAAATAAATGCTGTCCGATTTACTTTGGGACGAATCACGTAAAAAAAACAGCTATTTCCAGGATGCACAGAGCCTGCAGGGTGCTGTATAACGTTGTGCCATGCTTAAATATGCAGAGGGAGCTTGGTTTGGTCTTCATACAATGTTGTGTCTTAGTATGACACGCAGATGACTGCCGCCGCTCTTAGAATCGCTTCTCTATAAAATTCCCTGGGCACTTAAGAGGGCAAAGCTGACCAAAAAACTGAAGCGGGAACGTTGCCTGATAATGTCATGCCAGCAAAAGCTGGAAAAAAACAAGCTGAGAGCTCAGGTGGCAACATTAGTGATAGAGTGTGGAGGTGACGGCGGCAGCCACAGCAGCATGAGGTCAGACAGTGGCACAATGACATTATGGAGGCGGCAAGACAGTATTAGGCCACAGAGTGGCACAATCACACAGTGTGGAGGTTACGGCAGCAGCCACAGCAGCAGCATAAGGTCAGACAATGGCACAATGACATTCTGGAGGTGGCGAAAACAGTAGTAGGCAACAGAGTGGCACAATTACACAGTGTGGAGGGCACAGCAGCAGCAGCATGAGGTCAGGCAGTAGCACAATGACATTCTGGAGGTGGCAAAAACAGGAGTAGGCCACAGAGTGGCATAATGACACAGTGTGGAGGGCATGGCAGCAGCAGCATGAGGTCAGACAGTGGCACAATGACACAGTGTGGAGGTCACGGCGGCAGCAGCATGAGTTCAGAAAGTGGCACAATGACATTCTGGAGGTGGCAAAAACAGGAGTAGGCCACAGAGTGGCACAATGACAGTGTGGAGGGCATGGCAGCAGCAGCATGAGGTCAGACAGTGGCACAATGACACAGTGTGGAGGTCACGGCGGCAGCAGCATGAGTTCAGAAAGTGGCACAATGACATTCTGGAGGTGACAAAAACAGGAGTAGGCCACAGAGTGGCACAATGACAGTGTGGAGGGGATGGCAGCAGCAGCATGAGGTCAGACAGTGGCACAATGACACAGTGTGGAGGTCACGGCAGCAGCAGCATGAGGTCAGACAGTGGCACAATGACATTCTGGAGGTGGCAAAACAGTAATAGGCCACAGAGTGGCACAATGACACAGTGTGGAGGTTACGGCAGCAGAAACAGCAGCAGCATGAGGTCAGACAGTGTCAAAATGACATTCTGGAGGTGGCAAAAAAAGGAGAAGGCCACAGAGTGGCAAAATGACACAGTGTGGAGGGCACGGCAGCAGCAGCATGAGGTCAGGCAGTGGCACAATGACATTCGGGAGGTGGCAAAAACAGGAGTAGGCCACAGAGTGGCACAATGACACAGTGTGGAGGTCACGGCAGCAGCAGCATGAGGTCAGACAGTGGCACAATGACATTCTGGAGGTGGCAAAAACTGGAGTAGGCCACAGAGTGGCACAATGAAAGAGAGTGGAAGTGACGGCGGCAGGAACAACAGCATAAGGTCAGAGAGTGGCACAATGACACAGTGTGGATGTCACGGCACCAGAAACAGCAGTAGCAGCATGAGGTCATAGAGTGGAGGTGGGAGGCAATACCAGTCCCTAGTAAAGATGGTTGGTGGCAGATGGAGAAATTGTCAGCAGATGTGTGGCATCAGGCGGGTGGCGGCATCAGAATAGTGGCTGAGGCAGGTAGTTTGAACCCAGACTCATTTCTCACAGTTCGGGTGAAGCGTCATGGCTGATGTCTTCTGACGCCAAAGGCATTGGTGTGTGGAAATCCTGGCCGATCCACGCCTAATTTATCTTGACAAAGGTCAGTCGTTCCACATTTCCCGTGGACAAGCGGGTTCTACTTGGGGTAACGATGGCCCCCGCCGCACTGAACACCCGCTCTGATGCCACACTACTGGCCGGGCAGGACAGCTTCTCCACTGCAAACTCGGCAAGTTGCGGTCACACATCCAGTTTGGCTGCCCAGTAATCCAGCGGCTCTTCTAACTGGGGTGGCAGAGTGTTGTCCAAGTAGGCCACCACCTGTTGGTTTAGGGACTGCTCCAGGTCCTGGTGCTGCTGCTGCTGGCGATTACCCTCCTCACTAGGCGGGTGAAGGAAGCTGCTCATCAGTGACTCCAGACTTAGGTTGCTGCTGATGGAGCTGGTACTGCTCCTACCCCCCATCTTCCCACAGCAGCCGCGGCAGTAGTACGTGAGCGCTGAGGAACCCCCCGGTCAGACCTGTCAGAGGAGGGACGATGCCGCACATAGAAAGCGGCCAACTGACTACGGAGGATTTCCCTATAGTATTTGAGTTTGTCCTCCCTCTCAGTAGCTGGGAAAAAGGCTCCCATTTTGGACCGGTAGCGTGGGTCCAATAGGGTGGAAAGCCAGAAGTCATCCCTCTGCCGGATGCTGACAATTCGGCTGTCACTAGCCAGGCAAATCAGCATGCTGCGGGCCATCTGCACAAGTGACTCCGAGGGGCTCCCTGCCTCCATCTCCACTGTATACTGCCACGGTGCTTGTGCGTCATCTGCCTCGTCTTCCTCATCTCCATCTACCTCCTCCAGCTGCTCCTGCTCCTCCTCTCTTGTCACCTGGGTAGAAAATCCACTCATTTCACCAGACAATGCTTCTGCTCCAATGTCCTCCTCCTCCATTTCAGTCCCCACCGGACTCCTGTGGCCGCGAGATGTAGCCGCCATATCTCCAGTCCCCTGCCCAAACAGATTTTTCAGCATCTGTTCCAAGACATGAAGCAGTGGAATGACTTTTTTCATCCCGTAGTCCTGGCGACTGACAAATAACGTGGCCTCCTCGAATGGCCTCAACAAACGGCAGGTGTCACGCATGAGCTGCCACTAGCTGACATCAAAGTTACACAGGGGAGTACTCCTGTCCGCCTGGATCATCAAAAAATCGTTAATGGCCTTTCTCTGTTCATACAGTCAGTCCAACATGTGCAGGCTGGAATTCCAACGGGTGGAAACATCGCATATCGGAGTGTGTTGGGGGAGGCCATTCTGCCGCTGCAATTCGAGGAGGGTGTTCCTGGCTTTGTAGGAATGGATGAAGTGTATGCACAGTTTCCTGGCCATTTTCAGAATCTTCTGAAGATCGGTGGAAGACTTTAGGAACCTTTTCACAACCAGTTTGAACACATTCGCCATGCAGGGCACATGGACCATCCCTCCTCGGTGCAGCGGGGACACCATGTTCCTCCCATTGTCCGTCACCATGGTTCCGATTAGCAGTTGGCGCGGAGAAAGCCACACATCGATTTCTTGCTGCATGACGCGGAGCAGTTCCTCCCCTGTGTGACTTCGTTCGCCGAGGCAAGCCAGGTGTAGAACTGCGTGACACCGCTGTGCCCTACACATGTGGTATGATGGAGCAGTACTTGTGGAGGCTGAGATGGTGGTGGTGGTGGAGGAGGAGGAGGAGGCGGACATTGGCGCAGGAGCCGCAGTTTGACAACATGGAGGAGAAAGCGCCGTCTCCTGTCCAAGTTGTTGGTGTGCCTTGGCTGGAAGCACATTCACTTAATGTGCCGTAAAGGACATGTACTGGCCCTGACCGTAGTTACAGCTCCAGACGTCCGCGCTGCCGTGCACCTTGAAACAAACCGATAAGCTCAAGGACTGGCCCACTTTCTGTTCTACATATTTATGAAGTGTTGGTACTGCCTTTTTGGAAAATAATTACGGCTTGGAACTCTCCATCTCGGCTCGGCACAAGCCATTAGTTCTCTGAACGGTGCAGAGTCCACCATTTGGAAAGGGAGGGACTGCAGTACCAACAACTTGGACAGGAGCATGGTCAGCTGCTGCACCTTAGGATGGTTGGACGCATACTGTTGTCTCTTTGCAATCGCCTCACTGAACGACTGCTGGCGCCATGAGTAGCGAGGAGCAGGAGCATCTGGACCGGGAGATGATGTCAAAGAGAAACAGCTCCCTTCTGCAGAGGTGGTGGAGCCTTGACTGGCTGCAATAGCATGCGTGCCACTGGCCGCTGCTGCTGCTGCGGCGGCAGGATGGACCACCACATCTGAGCCACGTTTCTCCCAGGCCACCGGATGGTGACGCTGCATGTGTTGACGCAGGGCCGTGGTGCCAACGTTAGCTCCCTGGCCACGCTTCACTTTCTGCCCACAGATTCTACATATACCCATATTCGGCTCCTCCGGTGTCTTAGCAAAGAACTGCCACACCGCCGAGTAGCTGATTTTACCGCCAACGCTCCGCACTGAGTGACTACTACCGCCGCTGCCTCGCTGAGCCCCTGTGCTGCTACTTTCTTGGACCTGCGAAGCGGGTTTTCTACCCCGTGGCCGCTTGGCTCCCAACCTCACACTGCTGCTACCCTGCTGAATCACGGCCACACAACACACTTGCTGGCTGCGCCGCTGCCTGATGCGCAAGCTGACGCCCTCTTCTCCTGACGATGATGAAGCCCTTGCCTCACCCGACTCCTAAGTGCGGTTGGCTACATTATCATCTATTTGTGTTTCACCGTCACTGCTGTCCTCATCACCGGTCTTGGTATGCAGAGGATGACCCCTCACAACATGACCTCCCATCCCCACTTCCACATTTTTACTTTCCCCCCTTACGAAAGAACCCAGGGGATTTTGGGCCCCCATTTTTTCGCTGCCAGGAAAGTGTGACTCCCTCCTAAAATTTGTTCACCCTTTCGCTATATAGGGGCCCGCGAGCCCAAACCACAAATTAGATCTCTGGTTTGGGGGAAAACCAGCAGGGGAAAAGAGGCGGGTTGAGGACAGGTGAGGGCCCCGGGACCCCCCCGGGGCCATGCCAACAAAGGGGTTTTTGTGTCAAACCCGTTCCCCCCGACTCTTGGCTTAGTTGTAAGATGTAAATCTGGGGGAAGTGGATAAACCCTAGTCAAAAAATTAAAAACCCCGGGGGGTTGTAGTCATTCACGGCCGCTAGATCACGCGGCGTTGTGGCCCCCACCAAAAGGGGACCCCTGCTGCGACGTTCCCTTGCTTTTTGGGGGCGACCTTGGCCTGCTCCGGGAAATGTTTGTGCCCTGCCCCCCCGCAGGTGAAAGCCTCCCAAATCCTTTTTTTGGGGAAATTTAACTTTTTGTTCAAAAATGTACAAAACACTTTTTGGGATGAAAAACTTATTGATAAATAAACACCCTGTATTGACTCCAAATGAACCCAGTAAAAAAGTTGGGTAACCCCTTGGGTTTTAAATTTTGCGCCCCACAAATGGGCGGAAAAAAATTGACTTTTTTTTTCCTTTTTAAAAAATCGTTTTTTTTAAATTAATTTTAAAGACAAACAGGTTTAAATTTTAACCTTGGGATATAAATTTAAGCAACAGAATTTTTTTTCTGTGGGGGTTTGAAAAACAAAGTTTTTTACTGATTTACAACTGTAGAAAAATATTTTAATTTAAACCCCCTTGGATGTAAATTGCGCAAAAAAATTTGAGCACCAAAAACAAACCGTTTTTTTAGGGTTACAATGGCGTGTATTTTTTCACTACACAACAAAGGGAAACTTTGTTTTTAAACCTTCGTTGTGGAAATTTTGTACAGAAAAAATTTTTTTTTTGCCAGGTAAAAAGAAAGGGTTTTTTTTAGTCATCAAAAGCAGCAGGGAAAAACGCTTAATTAAAAACCCCTGGGTGTAAATTGCGCAAAAAAATTGGGGAAACCCAAAAAATTTCCAAACTTTGAAAAGTGTTACAATGGCGTGTAATTTTTCCCCTGAAAAACAAGAGGAAAACTTGTAATTTTTCCTTCGTTTTGAATTATCCCACAAAGGGAAAAAAAGTATTTTTTTGCCGGGGAAAAAAGACGGGTTTTTTTTTAGTCACCCCAGCCGCGAACCCCAAAGCTTTTTTTTAAAACCCCCGGGTTTGTGTTTTAAAACGATTGCGTTTGGGTATCGAGATCACGATAGTCGAAAGTCGGGGGGTTTTTCGAAAGGTTTTTCAATAGGAGGTCGATTATGAGCGAAAGGGCCCTTAAAGTCTATGGGAGAGCAACAACACCTTTTTAATTACAACCCCAACAAGGCTTTGGGGAAAACGAAATTAACATCCACAACAGTCAAAAGGATACTGGCACATCTTACAACACACTTAGGTTATAAAAGTCACAAAAAAAAAAAGTCCGGGGCCCTTCACTATTCCCCCGTCTTGGAACCCCAGCCTGACCCCTTAAAACCCGCCCAAACCCCACAAATTGAAAATTTCCCGAAGGCCCGTATTTTTTGAAAAACCCCAATTTTTACTTGAACTGGACATTGAATATCCCCGCCTGGGCCCCCAGCTTTGGGCCCCCAAAACCGGGATGAACCCCCCCATTTAAAAAGTGCCCGGGAAAAAAAGGGGTCTTTTTAACCACCAATTTTTTGTTTCAATGGACTTTTACTATACCGTCCCGGGGGAAAAGCATGAAAACCCCGGGGCCCGGGGTTACAGTGGGGGCGGTGAAAAGCCCGGGTTTTCGCCGTAAAATTTTTAACCCCGCAAAGGGTTTAAAAATTTCCTGATACCGCAACCAAAAAACGTGGCTGAAGCGAGGTGGGCGGGGAATGGTTGAGAAAACCCCCCTTCCTCAGTACACAGTCATTACCGGGGGATGGTTTTTCCCACCGTTTGAGTTGGGGAACCCCCAAATTTGGGTTCACTTGGAAAAAATGGTGGGTTTAAAGCTCCCGGGTTAACCCGGTGCCCTTTAAAACTTTGGGAATTTTTTTTTCTCTTTTTTTTTAAAAAGTGCTGGAGGGGAAAAGGGCTCTGTAAATTTGTTCTCTTCCCCTTTCCCCCATACTCCATTTTTTTAATAAAACCACATTTTGGGCAAGTTTTTTCCCGTACCTCCCTTTTTAAAAAATCAGAGGAAATTTTTTTAAACAGTATTTTGTACATGCAAGTTTTTTTGTACTTTAATTCTAGAAAACACATTTTTAAAATTTGGATGGAACCCACATGTTTGTTCTCTTTTTTCATTGTATTAAATGGGTTGTCTCAATACAGGATTGATTGCTATGTTAAAGATCTTGAAAACAAGTATTTTTGCAATATGTGTCTTAACAGTGTCCTAATATTCTGTTTCTGACAGCACCATCACCCCTTTAGCCACTTTGAAATTGTGAAGAACAAATGTCTGTTAGAAACAACATTTTTTAGAATAGGACCTGTAGTATAGTGCATGTCAACAGCAAAATGCCCCAAAAAAATTTAAAGCATGACCTTGAGCAACTTTGGAAATTGTGAAGAACAAATGTCTGTTAGAAACAACATTTTTTTAGAATAGGCCTCTAGTATAGCTGCATGTCACAGCAAAATGCCCCCAAAAATTCAAAGCATGACCCTTGAGCCACTTTGGACAATTGTGAAGAACAAATGTCTGTTAGAAACAACATTTTTTTAGAATAGGACCTCTAGTATAGCTGCATGTCACAGCAAAATGCCCCCAAAAATTCAAAGCATGACCCATGAGCCACTTTTGACAATTGTGAAGAACAAATGTCTATTAGAAACAACATTTTTTCGAATAGGACCTGTAGTATTGCTGCATTTCAAAGCAAAATGCCCCCAAAAATTCAAAGCATGACCCTTGAGCCACTTTGGTCAATTGTGAAGAACAAATGTCTGTTAGAAACAACATTTTTTTTATAATAGGACCTGTAGTATTGCTGCATTTCAAAGCAGCATGACCCAAAAAATTATAAAAATGACTTCTCAGCCACTGTTAAAAATTGTGAGGGAGAAATGCCACTTAGAAGCCACATTTCTGTTCCAAAGGACCATGATTATTGCTGTATCTCACAGCTACATGACCCCAAAAAATTATAAATATGACTTCTCAGCCACTATTAAAAATTGTGAGGGAGAAATGCCACTTAGAAGCCACATTTCTGTTCCAAAGGACCATAATTATAGCTGTATCTCACAGCAACATGACCTCAAAACTATTGACAATGCGAAAACTTCTTAAGATAAAGTGAGTAAATGGAATACGGTGTTGTCATTGAAACCTTGCTGTCTTTTACAGTCTCCTCACAGCAAAACCAGCAAAATGAACTGTTGGGAAAAGAGAATAAAAATTGCAGTAAGAAATGATCATTTTAAAAAAAAGTTTTCAAGAGGACCATTTCTGTTTGAAAAGGAATGTGAAGTAGACTGGCAACTAATCGGTGACCTCGGCAATTGGGGCCACAACATCATCAGAGATCCATGCCTGATTCATCTTGATGAAAGTCAAACGATCCACATTATCTGTGGAAAGCCGGATGCGTTTTGTCTGTAATGACTCCTCCAGCTGTGCTGAAGGTCCGCTCAGATATGACGCTGGCTGCTGGGCAGGACAACACCTCTATGGCGTGATGAGCCAGCTCGGGCCATTCGTCCATTTTGGATACCCAGAAGTCTATTGGGTCCGGAAAACATGCAAAAACATCGGTGTTAGACGCAGATAGTCGTTGCACCATGATCTTAAGCTGATCTCTGTGTGTTGGATGAGTGCCCTGCATTGCCTGCGTTGGTGAGGTGGTAAAAAAGATTGCCAGAGGTCACCCATTATGGCTTCTGCCACCTTGCCTGCTGCTGCCGCTATGCCTACTTGGCACTCTACTGCTGTCACGTCGCTGATGTTGTTCCACCGTGAACATTTGGGGAACGTGAAGCAGACGCAACGATGTCTCCAGTTGATCAATCAGCAAGGGTCTCCATTTCCTGCATTTTACTCTCTATTTGGGTGGGTGGAAGGAAAGTGCTGATTTTTTGTTTTGTACGGGGATCCAGGAGGGTGGCCACCCAGTAACTGTTGTTCATTTTGATGGCCTTAATGCGAGGATCATGTGGAGGAAATGGAGCATCCAAGCACTCATGTGAGAGATGGAGCCTTGATTTCCCAAGCCTCTGGGTCGAGGGGCACTAGCAAACTGATCTTCCTCATCTTCCTCCTCCGCCTCAAATTCGCGCCAACCTCTTTCCAAGGCAGGAGGTCGGTTACATCGGTGTCTAGGAATACCTCCTCCTCTCCTCCTGCTCCTCCGCTGCCTCCGGCCCACCTGCAACACAGCCCGGACGTGCCGGAGGTGGTGCACCCGGAGAGCGGCTGCGCCCCCGTGCACTAGCTCTGGACCCCCAACCACAGCCGAATGAAGACCCATGAAAATTGTGAAATTCGGGGTTTTGGATTTTTACGGAGGGGAAAAGGGGTCCCTGTCCCATCTGTGCCGTCTCCTCCTCCCTGCTGGGGGACCT